>PVKB01004471.1:0-82891 GCA_004027205.1 Ctenodactylus gundi
TTTTTTTTTTTTTTTTTTTTTTTTTTTTTTTTTTTTTTTTTTTTTTTTTTTTTTTTTTTTTTTTTTTTTTTTTTTTTTTTTTTTTTTTTTTTTTTTTTTTTTTTTTTTTTTTTTTTTTTTTTTTTTATCTTTTGAGATAGTCTCACTATAGTCCAGGCCGGTCTTAAACTCACTAAGTGCCCAGGCTGGCATTGGATTGATGGCAGTATTCCCACCTCAGCCTCCTGAGTGCTAGGATTATAGGCCTATGGCACCACACCTGCCTTTATGTGGTGCTGGGGAATCAAAACCCTAGCCTTGTGCTTTCCAGGCAAGCACCTTAACCTCTGTTCCATTTGTCCAGTCTCCCATCTGTGTCACTCTTGTCCCAATTCAGTTTTTACCTATTCCATTTCTTCTCCTCTTGCCTTCATCTTTCCCTGTTCTCCTGCCACCCCTTCTCTTATTCTTCATGTGGTTCACACCGTTTTTAAGTTGACTTCTTCTGTTTATTTCTATTCAAAAAGTCTTGAACGTGTTTTAATTTGCACTTATATACACATAAAGGAAATTTAATTGTCTACTCAACTAATTCTAGTAACCAGTGCTGTTGTATGTACTGCAGAATTGTGATAATGATCTCCTATATAACTTTCTGTTTAGTGGTGTGGTTATTATGAAGACTACTATTGTTATTCAGATCCTAGAGGCCGTGAATATAACTTGATTTACCCTCTGGATATTTTTAGGAATCTTTTTTTCTCTCATTGTGGCATTTTTAAAAATTTCAGGATGAGTTCTCTAATGTGGACTCTTTTTCTCTTATTTTGTTGAGGCTCTGGTGGATGCAGAACAACAAAACAAAAAATGACCCTCATTTGTAAAAATTATTATTCTATAGCTCTTCAGTATTTTCTCTACTTTCGTTCCAACATTTTATGCACTTCCTTTATTCTCTCTCTCTCTCTCTCTCTCTCTCTCTCTCTCTCTCTCTCTCTCAGCCTTTTGCGCCTTCTCACTTACTCTGGATCCCCGAGACACCTGGGTCCTACTACATTTTTGAGCTTCCAGATGCATTTTTAAAATTTTTACATATGCTAAAGTTAATCTGGCTTCTTGAACGAAAGTAAAGGGCTCAAAATCATTTACTAAATGATGAACAACAGATATACTAAGATTATATACACACATACATCTATGTCTTAGTTGCTTATTTGTTGGTTGGACAGAATATTCAACATTCACAATTTAAAGAAGGAAGATTTATTGTAGCTCACAGTTCCAGAATGTCTCACCCAGTCCATTCATGGCAGGCTAGTAATGGCGGAAGAACAACTCAGAGGTCTAGATGGAAACAGACCTTCACAGCATGGCACACCAAAAGCCAAATAAAGTGAGGGGTGAGTTAACATCTGGATACTAAAGTGTAGGCAAGAAGAAGCTGTAATAATATTTCTTTTTCCTTTCTTCTGTTACTTAGTTTAAGTTGCCAGATGAACCACACAGGGTGGGTGTCCCTCCTTCTCTTGCTGGCCCACAACTCCATAATACACACCTGGATGCTCTTCCCTGGGTGCCCCCTCAATCTGAACAAGTTGATGTCATCTCTCCAGGTAAGCCCCAAGCATCCACCATTTCTAACCAAGCTCCAACTACCAACAACATGGGATTCCATAGGTATACCACCTCACCCAAGTAAATGAGGCTCTGGGGGGACAATCTAGATCCTAATCTTAACCATAAATGCATATGTGTATATTTATGATAGATATAATGCACACTTTTTTTAACAATAATGAAAGGCCAAGAGAAAAAAATTTAGAACCATCCTAAGTACTAAGAGCTAAAGAAACAAAAATAAACATTTTTAAACCAAACAGTTTAATTACAGATAAAGAAAATAATTGAAATATAAGGGTTTTATAAATATAAAACCAAAGAAACTGGGTTTGGTACTTCATCCTAGTTTGGGGGATATAGTTTCTTTTGAAGGGAACATGTCTCTTATTTTGGAAATTTTTAATGGTATGAAATTGCAAACATAATTTTTTATTAATTTTGTATTAAATTTATTTAAAAGAATTAGATGTTTTGTGGTCGTAGACCTTAACTAATTAACTAGTTTGGGGACTTACATAGTATTTTGCTTATACTTATGAATATAAAAAGAAATAGGAACATATTTCAAATTCACCCCTGAGGCTCTCTTAAGCTTCTCATTTAGAATGCAGTTTTTATATTGTATGTCTTAGTATAAACAAAATTATGTTTAATATTATTAAAGATGCTTTGTGTTTAATGATGCTGTCATACAATAATGTTCTATTATACCGTCAGTAAAATAGATTGTTATGTGGGTATAATTGCCATCACTTATGCATTATAAAGTGCAAATATATGATTAGTTGAAATTATTCTACATAGCTAAGTTTTACTGAGGTGTGTGTACTATGGAAGATATGGAAAACACAAAACATTTACTTTTCTTGTGATGTAAATTACGATTTCTATGTACTTGTCAGAAACCAGTTTACCAATGGAAAATGTAACTGGAAGGTCCTTTTGTAATGATCTATTTTTTCCAACTTAAATTACCTAATATGATTCATAACCTTTTATGTTTCTTTCTTCAAATTTATTTTAACATGCTTGGGGACCTAAACTAAAGGTGCTTTGTTTCAGTGGCTGCATGATGCTAAGGGAAATCCCAATGTTTATGAAGATATTACATTATGCTGTAGTGAGCCCAATAGGCATGGTCATTTTTAAAAACTAATAAGATCCTCATATTTACAGTAACATGGACCAACAGAAGAAATTGTCATATTGGCATCTTTAAAACTCTGAAAACTAATCCAGAAGATATCAAAACCCAGGGATATTTATTCAAAAAAATAAAAAAGTAAAAGAAAAGAAAAAACCAAATATTGGCAAGAACAGTGAGCATTGTAACATTTTAACCTCCTCAGCACACCCCTCTCCCCCTCTCTCTCAGTGTGCTCAAAGCCTAACAGCCCACAAGCACTTGTGGGAACAAAATAGGAATAGAATTCTTTAATATTCTGCTTGTAACTCATTTTTTTTCCCTGAAAATTCTCTAGGAAAGCTTTTTTTTTTTTTTTTAACCTAACTTGGGGATTGTGAGATCAGTCAGATTTCTCCTGTTGGACTTTGGCAAAGTAGCTCCAGTGTCATCGTTTGCTTAGTAAAGCACTCCCTGGAGGTGACTACAACAACTGAGTCAAAACCAAACCAAACCAACAGCAAGCAAACAAAAAAGTCACTTGAAAGGAAAAAGTTGAAGACTCCTGTCACTGGGGTGCTTCTGGAGCTCTTCCTTATTTTTGTCAGTGTAGAAGGCCATGGGGCTCTCACAGGGCTATGCAAATATGTGAAGGAGAGCTCACAGTTCTCAGAAGGTCTGGGGAAACCCTAACCTTCCTGCCTGAGATGTCCTTAACTTTGTACAAACAGGAACGAGAGAAGAATGTTAAGGGCTAGAGAAATGGCACAGTGGTTAAAGGGCTTGCCTACCAAGCCCAGGACCCTGAGTTCAATTATGTGGCACCACATAATTTAGGCGTGGTAGTGCACATATGTCACCCCAGCACTTGGGAGGCTGAGACAGGAAGATTGTCATGAGGCCAAGGCTAGCCTGGACTATATAGTGAATTGAGGACCAGGCTGAACTACTGAACTAGAGTCAGATCCTGTCTGACTGAGCCCAAAATGACACTAACAATATTGAAATGAAAAAAAGAGAGAAAAAATATTCTATGTATTAAAAAATAAAGACTGGAGATACTGCTATCAAACTTACAGAACTGAAAATGTTATCTGGATTTCTCTAATATGCAAAGTTCTATACTAACATGTAGCCCATGTATAATGTAGGAAAAGACATAATATTTGAAAGGACCTATACTAAGTGATTCAATAATAATGGGAAAAATATATTGGCTTAATTGTTCAATTCACTGAAGCCTTGAAAGAATTAACTCTACATTTTCACAAATGCCTCAAAAATGAAGAAATCAGTCACCAGCTTATTCTACTGAGCAAGTGTTTTACCTCCACATCCAAACCAAGACAAAGACATCAGAAAGAAGAATATTCTTTACTACTACAGACATAAATTTACTCAACTAAATATGAGCAAACAAATCATGCAACATAAAAAAGAATTATATAGTATTACCAAGAGAGATTTATGTCAGAAATGAAGCTTTTTTGCACATCAAGGTAATATACTACATTATTAGAACAAAGATAAAAACTACATAGTAATAGAAAGAGGTATAGAAAAAGTATTTAATAAAATCTAGCAGTTCTGTATCATAAAAATATTCAACTGGTATTGGAGAAATGGCTCAGTGGATAAAGAACTTGCCTATCAAGTGCTAAGTCAAGCTCTAAGTACCCGAGTTCGATTCCCCACATAAGCAAGGTGTGGTGGTCCAATCCCATAATCCCAGCACTCAGAGGCTGAGACAGGATTGCTGTGAGTCCAAGGCCATCCTGGGCTCCATACTGAGTTCAGGACCAACCTGGACAACTGAGAGAGACCCTGTCTCAAAAAAACAAACAAAAATATCAACTAAGTTAAAGCAAAAAACCTTCAACGTGATAAAAAGACATATGAAAACTACCCTCTTTACTTGTTCTTTGCAGTGGGAGAATACTCAAAATCCACAACTTAAGGGAGGTAGATTTATTCTAGCTCAGTTTCAGAAGTTCTCACACAGTCCTTTCACTGGTAGTCAGCAACTGTGGAAACACATGGCCGAGACTGGACAGTTCC
This sequence comes from Ctenodactylus gundi, assembly GCA_004027205.1. NCBI lineage: Eukaryota > Metazoa > Chordata > Mammalia > Rodentia > Ctenodactylidae > Ctenodactylus > Ctenodactylus gundi. The sequence continues at coordinate 4,781 of PVKB01004471.1, forward strand.
TCACAGTGTTGGAGACAGAAAGCCCAGCGTGCTTAAGTCCGCAGATGCATGGAAGGCTTGACAATGCTGGCCTCGGAAGAAGGGAGAAGAAGGTGCAGCAATGTTTCTTCTTCCTTTATTTAGTTTTAGCTGCCAGTTGGGCTCCCCAAAAGGAAGGAAGGTGGCTCTCTTTCACTTCTGGACCCACAAGTCAATTATACACATCCAAAACCTTTATCCTGGGCACTCCCTCCATCTCAACAAGTTCGAACAATCCCTCATGTCATCCCCAAGCATCTGCCTCCTACCGCTAGGCCCACTTCCCAACAGCAACAAGTCCACAGTTATCCTACTGCACCCTAATAGATTAGGCTTCCAAAACCTACAGCTAGCATCATAATTTTGCTGACGGACTAAATGCTCTGCCTTAAGATTATAACTACTCCACATCCTGATGGAGGTTCTAGCCAGAACAATTAAAAAGTAACAGAAAAACAGGTATCATATTCATTCAGATGTCAAAGGAAACAACAATCTTAAATTTCAATCTGATGTTCCCTTGCATTAGAATATTTTTAGTAAATACTTTCTAAAAAGTTACTCTAGGTAATGAAAATTTAAGCTAGTGGAAGATAATATACAGAATAGCTTTGTTTTAAAACACTAGAAATGAACAATCAAAAATGACATTGTATTTTATTGCTATTATGAATAATTCTACTTAGTATAGTAGTAAAACAATAAAATAGGATAAATTCTAATAAAAAGTACATGACAATTAACTAAAAATTTAAAAGATCTTAAATAAGTAGAATACCAACTTCATGTATTAGAAAATATAATGTTTTTAAGATGACAATATTCCTCATATTACTCAATACAACCAATTACTCGACACAACCATGCCAAAATTCCAGCTGCCCTTTTATGATTCAGAAATTGATAAACTTACACTGAAATTTTAAGCAATCTTTAAAGGAAGACTATTGCAAAACTTACTACTAAGCTGTAGTAATCAAACTATGTGATGATACTAAAATCTGACAGAACTTTGACACTATAAGAGAATTAGGAGTCCAGACATGATACTTCATGTGTGTAGTCAATTTATATTCCACAAAGGTGTCATTCAATAAGATGGTATAGCTTCGTCAACAAAAGGTTCCAAGCTACTGGATCACAGAATGGCGATGTAAGACTATAATCAAACATACTAAGTTTAAAAAAGTACATGCATACATCCTTTCAAAAAATTAAAACTGTACATGCCAAAGCTGAAAGTATAAAATTCTTAGAAAAAGAAATTCTTAAACATTTGGGGTCTTGGCTTGGACAGTGTTTATTAACTATAACACTAAAACAGAAGCAAAACAGAAAAGGATGAGTTAAACATTCTAAATAAAACTATATATGGTTCAAAAGATACCATCAAGTAAGAGAACCTAAAACTCGCCAATGAAGTCTAAGATACACTACCTCCAAATGGCTTAAGCTAAAAAAATCTGAGAAAAGAACAGTAGCAAGAAAGTCTCTCTGACCTTCTTCTCCCACCTCTAGCCAATGAATTAAGTCTTAAAACCTGAGAAGGAATTTCTGACCTTCCCCCAAAGAAGGTTGGATACTCATCAGATGTGAGGTGGTCCCCATATATGTGGAGAAAAGGAAGATCCTCATCTCTGAGGACAAAAACATAAAAAAGAAACTGAACAACCCCCCCCCCCCCCCATCCTTTTTCCCTCAGGTTACAGCTGTTGCATCATTTCTTCAAGACAGTCCACTGGTCATCAAACCTACTGGTAAACACAAAAAGTAGGTCTAACTTTTTTGGTTTTGATCTGGAATGCTCCCCAAAGGCCCATGTGTTTGGACATCGTGGATTATCTATGAATTTTACAGGATGCTAGGAGATGAGGCCCTGAGGGGCAGATTACTGAGGATGGGGTAGATCACAGAGAATGTGGCCTGGAGGGGTGTGTTCCTGCCCCAGCTTCTCCCCAGTCCTTGCTCCTTCTACTCATGAAGCTATGACCACCTGCTCCCTGTCAGACTTCTACCAGGCAGCCCTTGCCAGCCAGCTGAGACCTCTGAAGTGAGACCTAAAGGAAAACCTCCCTCACTTACGTGGTGGATATTGGATATTGTATCCAAGAACGAGGAAGTAACTAAGTATCTCCTTACGCTGTGAGGGATCTTGTGTAATACATATATATTAAATAAATTTGCTTTTCTCTCATTGATCTTTTTTGGTAATAGAAGCTTAGCCATAAACCTTTATGGTAGAGGAAAAAGACATTTTTCTTGCCTATACCACAAAACAGGGGCAAATATTTGTAAACAATGATAAAAGACTTGTATGTAGAACATGTAAAGAATTCTTACAACTCAACAATTTAAAGATAACTAATAAAGATAAAAATGAGCAAGGAATTGCAATAGGCACTTTTCTAAAAATGATATAAAATGATTCATCAGCATATGAAAAATTATTTCACATCCTAATTCATCCACTATGAACACACTGACATAAGAGTACTTTATAAATTCTGGACAGATTGTAATTAAATCTGAAAATCACACTCTAAATTATAAATATTATGTAATATTAACTACAAACAAAAAATTGTAGTAGTTAAGTTTAATTATGCATATAAATTATCTGGGGAGAAGGTTAAATAAAGTACATTTTCTCAAATTTTAGTAAAGGGTGTGAGAATAAGAAAGATAGTAAAGAGAAAAGAAGAAATATTATTTCTAATATATTTTCTTCTTAAAATTAAGAGCATTTCAAATATTGCTAATAAAAACATGTCATAATATAGTATTTTAAGACCTCCATATCCTTTAAATAAAAATTTGATCATATATGAATCATGAATTGATTTATGTTTAAATTTATATCAAGTATTTACTTATTCAAAGATTGTCTGTTTAATCTTATTCTATCATCAGTAAACTAGACATGTAATGAAAAGCATTTCAATTATTTTAATTATTTAAATGTCCATAAACTAAAGGTGTTATTAATGTTTTGTTCTTACACTGGTAAAATCATTGAAAACCTATAGACATTTTCTGTGTTCAAAATCCTTTACACCCTTCTAATGATAAAATTATGTCGGAGACCTTGGAGCTTAACCTTCCTGACCGCCTGGAGCCAAGTTCTTTCTTTAAAGCAGTCTTCAAGTATTAAGTACCCGAGTTCAATTCCCCAGCTCCACATAAGCTGGCTGTGGTGGTACATGCTTGTAATCCAAGCACTCACAAGGTTGAGGCAGGAGGATTGCCATGAGTCCAATGCCAGCCTGGGCTACAGAGCACGACCCTGACTCAAAAGCTGTCTTATGTAAGCATTGTTAATCCTTCTTATGTAAGCATTGTTAAACCATCTTACATATGTTATGTAAAAATTGTTAAACCATCTGAAATATGTAAATATTGTTAAGCCTGAATGTTTTCTGGTAAACAACTGGAGTATACAAGGAAGGTCTTACTGAATAAATCCACTTTTGCCCCTGCAAGAGTCCATCTTCCTTCCTTTCTTTCTATCTCTCTCTCTCTCTCTCCTCTTTTCATCCGCATTGCCCCACTCTTGTACCCTGTTGACTGAGCTGGCTCGGTCAAAATTACCATAGAAATTCAAGTCACCAAGGAGGAAACACTAAATTCACACATTCACTCTGATTTTGATGGGACTGCAAAGTACTTTTTACATCCAAACCTACACATTTTCAAAACTAAGTACAGAATCATGCCAATGACTACTACTGGTTAGATATTAACAGAGAGGGAAATGGCACTGCCAGAATGTCATGGCACCAAAGAAGAAAACTGTTATCCTCTTTTCTATAAATTTTCAAATTGTTTAAATTTGGCACAGAGCACAATAAATCAATTAAAAGTACCTGACTTCCTCTTTTCTGTAATTATAAATGATAGAGAAGTGATAGGGTAACTATGCGCCATCATTCCAGCCATGCTCAATATTCTTGTTGTGGGGGGTTGTTTGTTTTTCTGGAGAACTGTATAAGACGGATTGGCCAATGGCGTATGGGAGACTAAGCAAACCAGGTACATTTTCTCATTCTGAAGGACTCTCAGTGAGACAAGAAGTGGATGCACGCACACCACACATGAGCTTTAATCAATTGTTCTTACTGCACGTATGCATGAGGTGAGAGGCAATGTAAAATTAACTAAATGTTAATGGCCAGAAAATAGTGCTAACATTTATTGGAAAATAAAAAATAATTACAAATCTTACTCCGTATGACTGCATGTGTACCCTATATAAGAGATCAAGGGCAGGAACTTTTCAACTGTAAAACTCAAGAAAAAAAGATTTTAAAAAATAGTTGTTAACCCTCTAGATAATGATTGTCCCCAAAACCTTTTTTAACCTGAGTCCTCCCTAGCAATTTGCAAAGATATAAAAAATTCATATATAAATAGATATGCACTTTCTGTAACAGCTCATGAATTTATAGTATAGCCATATTTGGGTGCCTCTTTTACACCTTGTGTTGTAATGGCAAATGAAAGAAACTCACTACACATTAATTTACACATCCCTTCTCACATGCTCACATAGCCGGCTGTGTGTCGGAGAAGCAGTTTGTAATAAAATTGACATCTCTAAAGTCATGAAGAGTTTTCTCTTTCCAACTGAATTTATATGCATAGAGTTGATATTTCAGATGTTATTTTTGTGGTGAGATAGTCTTCTGGGATTTCAGCTACTGGGGATGAAAGGAGTACCATGTTGATAGAATTCAAAATGCTGTTTGAAGAGGCAAGCCAAAGTGGATCTCTCTTATTACCTTCAGAAAAATTGTGGAAAATAGCAATCTTATGTCAATTATATTAAATATACTTATTTTTATATTTTCAGCACAGTGCTTTGAAATTTTAACAAGATTGATATGTAAATGATAAGTTATCCTGATATGATTTTAATAGCACCAACACATCAGAAAAAGATAATTATGATCTTACACTTTCAACTATCCTTGGAAATTTTAAAATATGCAGTTGGGCTTATGCATTTGGTGCTTATCTAATATAGAGCACATTTAAATACAAATGCTTTATAAATACAAGTCACTGACAGTTAAATGTTCCATGCTCACAAGTAAATAGCCAGGCCTCTAAAACACTGCCGTGTATGTGTGTGCACATCTATTTTCCGTCATAAACATCAAGACATTGATTTCAATTTGACAAATGGTAACAATGGGTTACACTAAACTTCAATAATTGGATCGTAGAATACCCAGGGGTTAAAAAGAATGTAAAACTCTAATTTTAACAACAAATTTGTGACCCCGTTACGAAGGCATCTGTGATAATCGTCTTCCCTTGCTAATTCTTAAAGAAAGAACACATCCTTGATAAAGTCATATTCATTCTAATGCTACTTAATAAATAAATGACCAATATCATTCCAGAAAAAAATATTAAGATATTGGAAAAACATTAAGTGAGGTATGAATGCAAAATATTTCTAAGAGATCTATCTGTAGAGCTCTACCCCGCCTTGGTCAAAGGCTACATTCATTCAATGGGTGAGTTCCAACCTATAATCATTTCAGTTCTACTTTTAAGTAGGCATTCACTTATGCTCTGAAGGGAAGGCAAAGTATCTTCTGCAAGTAAATTTGGATCTCATAGACAGACCCACACAATGAATAAATAAACATGGATCTTGTTCTAGCCTGAGCTACAGAATGAGAATCTGTCTCAAAAGAAAAAAAGAAATGAGTACCATGAAAAATAAAAGTGTTTGCATGAGTTACATGAAATCGGTAAGGCAGAGGTAAGATTTGAACTTTCACCTAGCAACAAGAAGCAGATAGTGTGTAAATATAGAGATGGAGGACACAGTGCTTATGAAAAAAATAGTTTATGTAATGGTCTTCAGCCTGGAGTTAGAATTAGCTTAACCTGGTTAATGGAAAGGAAATAGGACTGTGCTCAAGGAATACAGGGAGGGAGGAGTAGTAGGAAGAAAGGACAAAAGAGAACTTAGATCTCACTTCTTTTTATGAGTTGAAATTATGATCAGTCATCTCTCCACACTTCTTCACATCTTCCCACATTGAGAGACTATGTTATCGCAGAAATATGGTTAATAATCTCAGGAAGACTTCTAATGAAAATTTTTTGAAGGCCCCAAGAGAGCTTCTAAATTTTCTCCAAGTCAGCCACTGAAATGCTAACAGTCGTGTGAAACCAAGACGATAAGAACCACATCGAAGCACTGTCCACATGTAATGTCCTCCTCAGCAATTGCCAGTATTATTAGCAGGCTGGTTTTCTAAGTCATTTCTTTATTGTAGCAAATAATTGGTTAAGTTGCAGGAATGCTATCCTGATGTTTCTTCGATGACTTGTGCAAATGGTAACTTTGTTTACAAATCCTTTATGTTTGTTATTAATATAAGTTTAATGTGTGTATATGTTCTAGATGTTTTACCAAAAATGGCTGAAGAAAAATAAGGGGCGGGGGATATCTTTTTTCTGTTTTCTTTCCTATCATTTTACGATAAGAACATGTTCTTCTCTCAAAATGGAAAAGTGAAACTGGAATTTTCTTCTAACATTTTAAGCTTTAAAAAAGTAAAAGAACTCGTGGAGTCAGTGGATAAAGCTCACCGTAGTCTTGTTAGTTGTCCCGATAACTGCATGGCTAGGTATTGTCCGATTATGTGAGATAACCATCTGTACCAATCAATGAAGCAATGCAAAACTCAACAGTTAAAGCGTTCTGAAGCAGCTTCAAAGAAAACCAATCTTTTTTTTTTTTTTTTTTTTGTTCTCACACACCCTGCCTCCTGTCTCCCCGTACACACTTGCCAACTCGCTTGCAAGATTACATTTGGGTCCGCGTTGCCCGCAGTTTTAAGATCCCTAAGGGCTATTGCTGTCACTCGCGGGAAAGCTAGCTCTGTACAAACAAGCCAGTGCTGCCGTTGTTCACTCAGTGTTGTCCTCTGTCATGTCCTCACCTTAAATGTACTTGTGCTACAGTAATATTTTGATTATGCAATAAAACAATACATTTGACATTGTGATGTATGGTGCATTTTATGCTATTTGTTGAGGCACTGGGTTCCAAAGAGGATACAGAAACAGTTTTACACATACACTGACATCGATTTCAAGGTGATACTTTCTCATCTATCAAAAGTGTCTGCTGGAAATAAAAATATGTGTGATCTTTTGTGCAATGTTTCAGAGGAGATATATATTCACACACACACATACACATACACAAATGCAAATTTAAATATTTCAAGGTATGTAATTTTACATAGGTCATTAACGGCTGCTGTGATTTAGATCTGAAAGATCCCAAGGTGGAAGTGTTGGAAGTGTGTTGCATTTTGGGAGTCAGTGGAGCCCTTAGGAGCTGGTGCCTAGCAGAATGATGGTAGGTCACTGGACATTCCCTCGGGGTAGTAACTCTAGTCTCTTTCCTTTCCCTCTTTTTCACCCTGGTCATGAAGAGAAAGGACCGTCCCATCCCTAGGCCTCAGATTTCATTACTATTTGCCATAGTAATGGACAACTAATTTCAACAATTTTAACAATGTGGTACCATTTACGAAAAATAAGGGATTTTAGAAATTTTAAAGTGGAAATAAAAGAGAAAAGGATTTCAGGTGAATTGGATGAACAATTAAATTTCACCAAAAGGAAGACAGACTAGAGCATTTGACGAAAATAGCTCTGTGCAATAACGGAAGTGGTTCCTGCCACAGTGGAAGCCTTTTCTTTGTAGACCCATGGCACCTTCTTCAGCACAGTGCCACCTCCTAGAAGCTTTCTCCTGTTACCCCAGAGGCAGTGTACTTCCCAGGCTTCCTGCTTCCCTCTAAGCCTGTGGCCTTTGCCCAGGCTCCCTGTTCCCTCTCCTGCCCCTGCCATCCTTCCATTTCTCCTCTCTTTACCTTACTGAGTTTTTTTTTTTTTTTTATTATTCCTCTTGAATTTTGTACTTTTCAACAATTACTTGCTGGTCATCTTCCGTTTATCCACCAAGACTGTTTTGTTTTCTTTTGCTCATCCAATAATGACAATAACACTGTCAACTCTTACTTTAAATATTCATGCAGAAAAGTCTAATCATCCACAATCCCTGAAAGATCAACTCCATGTCAGTTTACTTCTTGAAACATTAACAAGTTCATAACCCACCATGTCAAGAAGAATTAATGAAAGCTGGTATCAACTCCTAACATCCTTCTTCATGTGCACTTTCTCTATACTGAACAAGAATTAAAAATTCATTTCTTATGCTACTCCTCAACAAAATGGCATTTAACATTTAGTAGTTGTATTTTGTAAGGTTTCCCACAGTGTCCGCATCTAATATCATCTCAATCCAGGCATTTATGACAATAGTCTAAATGATTAATTAGCCTAGAAAATAGATTTTCTGATGGAGTTTACCCTCTTGATTCTAGGTTAGCCATTACTAATCTTGCATATGTATTCATTCTTCTTTCATTACAACCTGATGATGTTCAAGGGCATTCTCCAGCAATAGGTCACACAAATTTGAGGGACAGACCCCGGTACTACCACTGAGATTTATAATCAGGAGCAGGATAGGATAGTTATGAGTCTGAGCTCACTGTGCTAACCTCAAGCTGGTAGTTGAGGCAAAATTCCAGCTCTGAATATGGGAACTGGTTTAGTGCTCAAATATCTGAGGGAGGGATAGAACGCAGGAAAGGTTAGAGATTAATTTCAAGGGCACTCCATCCTCCTTGCTGTGGTCTCCCTCTTGCATGCTGGAGTATGAACCTGCACAATTTTACTTTCTCAGTCTTTCCTATATTTGTGATGCAAATGCATGCTTAAAAATATAAATCCTACTGGTGCCTTTATTGAATACATACTTGTAATTTATAAAAAAGTTTAAACTTATTATCATAATAATATATTCATGAGTGAATTCAAAGCAGGGGGATAATGCTAAAGGTGGCAAAAATATTTGCATGATATTTCAAAGGCCAATATCATAATACAGATGGGAAAGCCAGGAAAATGTAAGTGCTACGTAGCAGCGCACTATACCTAGAGCAGGTGCTTCTTCAAAAAAAACGAGATCCCCCAAAGTCTCTATCTTGCCAGACCAAACCTCATCAGATTTCAAGGTACTTTCATATTGACAATTTGTAGAATGTCTCAAATAGCCACCGGGAGCTGGCAACTGAGAAATTAAGGTCAGGAGAGAATATGGTAAGTGAATTCAGGCTTCTTGATTTGTCCTCAAAATATCTTTAATTTATGCATTTCATATTGAGTTCCTTGTAGAAATGTGTGCTTTAATTCATGTGGCTGAGGCAGGAGGATGGCTACTGAGTCTGAAGCCAGCTCGAACTACATAGTTTGTTCAGGGTCAGCCTGGACTCTAGAGTGAAAGATACTGTCTCAAATAAGTATATACTGTGCACTACATATTGACTTGAGTTCAAGTGTAGAAATAAAAATTTTATATTTAAGAAAAAATACATTAGTCAATTTTAATGACTAGGTAATTTATACATAATTTATGAAAAAACATGAGAATTGGATAAGAAATTTCTAACATTTAATTTGAACTCCAGCTCTCCAAGATTCTTGCTATTGTATTCTCTTAACTCTGATAAATTTACTGGAAAAAAAAAATTTAAAGATCTAATGAATTGTCAGAAGGCATTTAAGGAAAGCCCTTCATTTTTGCCACAGGATTCCTGATGCATTCCAGGCTTTGATCTCCACATTAAAAAATCAGTGAACACTGGTTAATGATCTTAGGAGTACAAATCACTGTCTTTATAAAACAAGAACACTTCTGAAAAGAATCTTATGTACTTAATGACAACATTTGATTCAGATACATCTTAAGTTCAGATTTGAGGAAAGCTGGTACCAGAGAAGAACCCTCCTCAATGCTCCTACCTTGCACATTAGTGCAGCTTCTTTTAGTGATAGGTACTTGGTGATTTGTGCAGCACTCAGGGCCCTTTCCCCCATGTGTACAGATGCACAAATGCATTTGCCACTTGGTCTCTTTTGTGGGGAAAATATGCCAAAAATGCCTCATAAAGACTGAAACCCGACCCACTTCAAAGAGTGCCACCATGAAATCACTATGTCTCGTTAGGAAAGACAAATAATGCTTGTCCTAAGAATGGGCCACAGTCAATGTCTGGTATTTCTAATCCCTAGACCCATACAAAACATGCACCTGCAACACTAAAATGTTTAGAGCATGATTCCTACAGAATTCATGCTGTACATACATATGCTAACATATATTGCCCATTGCATGGTTTGTGAATAGCAAGAAGTAGAAGGATTTGCTATATTGGGACAGGTGTGCATGTTACAAATGCAAAATGAATGTTGTATTAATTCGAGTTCTTTCAAAAAACATAATTTACAGATTTTATCACAAAAGGATCTATTAGGAAGGCTTGTAAATCCAAGGATAGAGATAGTCAAAGATGGCTGCTCAGCCGTGAAGTAGATCTCCCATCTGGGACTGCAGGACAGCCGGTGAGGTGAGAGTCTGCTGCAGATCTCGGGTGAAGACCAAAGCCTGAAGATCGGTGACTGAAGAGCAGCAACAGGCAGACAGGCACAAATCGAGACTGGAGTAAATCTGTACTAATGATCTGCGATGTATAGCAAATTGGCCACCGTAGACAATTGAGAAGGTGAGAGCTTTCCCAGAGGAAGAAGCTGTAACAATCTTCCCTCTCGCTTCCTTTTATATCCTTGGAGTTCCAGTTCACATTCCCACATCTGGGTGGGTGTTATTCTCTCATTGGCCAGCCCACAAATCACTCACACTATAATCAAGACCAATTCTTGATCCTGAATCTAGGGTGGTTGACAAATCCTTATCCTAATGGAGGTGTGGTTCCCGATTCCCTCAGGTTGACACAATCCCTTCAACAAATACAAATGCTCCATTAGTATAGCAATAAATGCTATGGGCGATGTAAGAACTCAGTAGCCATGGGAATAAAGTAGTGAGATCGTTGTAATAAGGAGGCGAATGGGCGAATGGCTGCCTCCATTCTTGGCCACTGAATGCTTTAAGTTTTAAGTCTTTAAGTACTTTGAATCAAAAATTATAGCTAAGGCTGGATTATAGTGCTTCACTTCTCAGGGATATCTACATTTTAATAAAAATTAAAAATTACACTACTGATACTAAAGGACTTTTTCAAGTTAAATGAAGCAAATCCAATATTTCTGTAAGGCTGAATAAACCATCATACACCACGGTGTAAACAGAGAAAATTAAGGAATCAGCACTGTTTTTTCAGTCATCACTTTCAACTAATCTCATCTGAATTTCAAATACAATGCATGATTATGCCTTCTAATAAATGTGTACTAAGTGTTCTCAATAGGTCTTACCTTTTCTTCTGAAAAAACTTGGTTTACATTGCAAACTGCCAGAATACATACTAAGAGATCCCAAGAATGTAGCAACAATAACAATCACAGATATTTATCAAGCTTTATGAGAAGTCCATTGTTCATCATGTGCCAGATACATTTCAGGTGAATTTTATACAATATCTTATTAAGTGCTCATGAATGGCTCATGACACTGTATTTTCCTCATTCCTTCTCTTAGGGACAAATGAATGAAGATCAGGAAAATCAGAAAACTGATTAGTATATGACAGGGAGAATTGGTTTGCCCATAAATTACACAGAAAATTGTTCTTCAATCTCATTTTCTCTCTAATGATTCCGTTGGTCACTCCGGATTATAAAGCTGCTCTGAGATCTGCCTCTGTGCTGTGTCACTAACTCTCCATCACCGATCAGAATTTTAACATGTCTCAAATCTGCTCTTGCCTTTCTACATAGATTTTTCTGCTTCTGAAGCAAAATCTATAAGCATAACCAGAAATGTGAAAATGTAATAGTGGATCTTACACAAACCATCTTTTCTTATTCTGGGAATAACTTCTAGATTTTTCTTTTAATAGGTTAATCGTATTTATAATGATTTACATGTAACACTATTTAATATGCTACTTTGTGTGGCAATCATAGCTAACAGTTTATATACAATTTAATAATTAAGTTGTTGATGTATATAAACAAAACTTCTATACCACAATTTCCTTCTGATGTTCTTAATTCAATAACTGTCTTTTTTCCTAACATTTGCAAATTAACTTATTTCAGATCTTTTTGTATACATAGGATCTTTGTTTGTAGTCCAGGCTGGTGCTGATCTCATGTTTCACAATTTTTACATAATATCTTATATTACAGTTCTTCCATACACTCCAGTTGTTGCTTCTCCAGGAATATCACTAACTCATATGACAAAATTCTGTTAATTATATTAGCCTCTTACTTTCTTGTATATTTTATCTTATTTTTTGAGACATGATATCATTCTGTAGTCCAAGCTGGTTCTGAATTCAGGATGTAGCCCAAGCTAGCCTTGGACTCTAGGCACTGTTTCTGCCTTAGCCCAATAAGTGCCATGGTTACATTCACGTGCTACCACGTTTGGCTTATGTGGTGATAGAGAACTGAATTCAGCTCCTTGCACTTGTTAGGCAACTGCTTTAACCACTGTATCATTCCTCCAGTCTTTTGTTTATCCTCTCTCTCTCTCTCTCTCTCTCTCTCTCTCTCTCTCTCTTTCTTTTAATATAAATACTCATCCTCAACCATCAAAGATTTTCAAGTTAGATTAATTATAGGATGGCCAACTTATGCCCTCCCCCTTTAATTTTTAACATCGCATAAACCGTATTTAACTTTTTTTGAAATGTTTATCTCATATGTTGTGCATTTTCATTTACCAAATGATCATTTGTTTTGTTTTCCAGATAATTTGTTTCTTAAATACTTACAAAGGCTTCTTTTAGCATGTGTCTTCATTTTTGGCTTAATGTTGACACTGTTGCCTTTAAATATAATATAATATAATTATATATATATATATATATATATATATATATATATATATATATATATGTTAGTCTTGAAGAAGCAACTTTGTTTTCCTGCTAGAATAAGAGAGTTGTCCCTTGTCCCACATTCTTAAGGTCCAATGATGAGTTCCCACACAGAGTTGTTTGGTCGTACCTTCGTTACCAGTTTTAGGACTCAGGAGCCATTAATAGTTAGCAGGGCATTGCCCTAAACAGCAAGGTCTTATCTCTGGATTCCATACAACGGCTGATTTGTTTGCTCTAGTTTCCCATGGACTATGCAGAATGCTTATTGGCCACACTGCTCAGGTGATCATAGGTGAGCTCACTACACCAAGCACGAGTTTCCACCCAGCATGCCTTTTTAGTAGCCTGTGTGCTCTGGCACAGTCACCCAGCACATTCATCTAAACTGTTTAAAAAGCCTTCGCAGAGGGAGCAACACATGTAGTCCTGTTGTTTTCTGGTCTTCATGTTTCACACCACCCAATCAGTGAACATTTGCAGCCTACTGTAAAGTCTACTAAAAACCCATGCACTGCACTCTTTAGTGTCAACATTTTGATTTACATGGTAAGCATTTAGAAGCATCTTTTCAAAATTCTAAACCTAACACAAATTTTCTTCTTAGATTGGTTTGTTTTAGCTAGAATTTGGTAGGTGATGTTATATTTTTATTTAACTCATAAACCCCATGGATATGGAATGGTAAAAGATATGGTAAGGCTAATGTATATAGGCGGAATTTAAGACTTTGGAGCTAGGCAGACTACAGGCTAGTGAGGTCAAAGCAAAACTGGCTTGGAATTAGGCTCTAGTTACAACTAAGTCATAGGATACAGGTCATAGCAAATCAATTTTCCACAACAGAACTAAAAATGACTCATTATAGAATACTCTCCCAAAATACCTTGCATCTTTGCAAGCAGGGTCACAATGACACTCGTCATTTAAGGAAAGAAGATAACTTAGCTGGGGAGAGAGGCATACTGAGGCAGACACTGATATTTTGCTATTATATTACCTCCATGATACTGGAGTCTAAGTGATAAGAATCACAGACAACTCAAAGGAAGATAGGGTGTTAAAGAAGAAATTGAACTTTTCTTGGTTTATCCAATAATTCATCTCTCACTTTCCAAATGCTGTGATGATTCTGACCTATGATGTGTTTTTTTAAATGAAGTTTCTCTTGCCTTAAGATGTGCTGTTTTCTTTTAGCATCTGTATTAAGAAAATGTTCCCTATCTCATAATTGAAATTATTTGGTTACTTAACAGTGACTACTCACAAGATTTTTATTTAATGTTGTACCAATATGCAAATTCTAGTATTTTTTACAAATTATTGTCTTCTATATATTTTTATATATTTGAGCAGTTTTGTACCATTTGAATGCCTGGTTCCATATTACTTTTTATTGCTTAGTTTAAAAATAATTAAAGATGTGATTTCTAAGCCCATAAAGACAGTAATGAGTTTGGAGACAAAGATTATGTAGGAATAACTAATATGGATTGATCTGCAAAGATTAAGAGTAGAGATCGAGCGTTCATTAACTAACATGCTTAGGACCAGAACTATTTCAGATTTCAGAGTTTTTTTTAGATTTTGAAGTATTTGCATAGGCTTTACCAGTTGAGAACCTTTGTCATAAACCCCAAAGCCCTGAAAGCTCCATGATCTAAAGCTATCTTACCATAAATATGATGGACAAAATATACAAATAGTCTGCTTAGAGATGTTCAAACGGTATGATTATATACACCATGTAAATGATATTACATTAAAAATCAGTAACATTGTCTTTGAAAGGTTTAAAAGGGAAAAATTTTCATGAAAAAATAGAAAATACCAATAAATGTTCAGCTGAGCAAATGAATTTCTGTGTAATATAATTAGTGATGACTGAAGACAGTTCATGCTGAAACCTGTAATTGCAGGACTCTGGGAGCTTGAGGCAGGAGCATCAAAATTTCCAGCCCAGCTTGGGCTTTGTGTCAAAATAAAGAAGACCTAGAGATACAACTCAACGTGAAGTGCTAGGTTCAGTTAGATTTTATGATTATAAATCGTAATGAAAGAACACTAGTAACTATTATATCTGTTTCATATTAATCATTTTCCAGTCCTTAAAAGGAAGTATAATCTAATCAAATGCACGTTAGATTTTCATTTATAATTAGATTTACAGATAGAAAAGAAATAAGTACTTTATAGAACTAATGCTCACAACAATCTGGATTACTCTTTAACTTGCGAAGCATTATTTTTCAAGCTGTACTAAATAAATAAAATCATTCTTGAACTATTTTCCACCTAAAGAGGTTGAATTCTTGATATAATTCTTCTTAACAGCAACAACATATACCACCTATTAAAGCTGAACCCCTCCGTTTTGTTCAGTTGAATGCACATTTCCACAAAAATGTATTATTCCTGTCATTCTTTTGATAAGAATAATTCAATAGTCCCCCCATCGCCCAATTAATAAAACAGAGCTCCAAGTTGGGAATTTAATCTTGAATTGATAAGGACGCACAGATCCTTATCTTCCTTGAGAGACCACCTAACGTAGGTATCATCTTCGCATGATTAGCATAAGGAGAGAAATTTGCTATGATGTAGTGCACGTGATGGTAATGGTGGATATTATCCCAGATGTAGCAGCTGGATATTCAGGCTTCCTTTACCTATAACCAGGTCTTGTACTTGAATGAACCCACCACCCCAAAGCAAAATCAATTCAGTGATTCCAAAATAAAACAGAACTCTATTTATACACCCAGGCCTTTCTTCAGAGCAAAGGACTTTTCCAATTCTATGTAAGTAATTATCATTGGTAGAATAAGGCTGACAACAGATCTAAAAAAGGCTTTTAGGCTTTCATTCTGGAGAAGATGGTACAGTGGTGGCAGGACTGAATGGAACATCAAGAGGAAACCTCATGGAATAGCATATCAGTTAGCTGACTATTGAGGAGGAAGACGTGGACTCACTGTGGTTGTCCCCAAATCACAGGTTGAAAAACTGCATTGAGCCTCTGTATAAAGCTATAATTGGGACTGGGGAAAACATCTTAATAATTTCTAAGAGCTTACTTCTATAATAAGTTATTCACTATGATATTAAATGAGCTCTCCTAAATGAAGGGATTTTTTGACTATTAATTTAATGTTTATATTACTAACTTTACATGCCTGAGGGAAAGGAACTTTGTTTTGTATTTATAAGACTGAGGAGAAGAATTCAAAAATGTTTTATGATTTATTCATTTTATTTATCTCTATGAAAACTCCTTTTTACATGAATTTTTTCAGTGAACACAAAAATAATGCCCTATAAAAATATCTTTAACTCTCTTTTTAAGTACAGGCACCATTGAAAATCTGACAAAAGTTACAAGTCTAAGATATAGAAGCACATAGATAATAAATACATACATATGTACATATGATATATTTATATATATATAACAGAAGCTAGCCCATGGAACGCCAAAGCTGAAGGTGATTACATAGATTCCATAGAGTATTATTTTTACCAGTGATTTTAAAATAGTCATAATATGTAATTGTCAATTTTTACTTCTTTAACTTTTAAATTTTATCAGTTGTTATATAGTTCCACATTATGATGTTCTCAGGTACTGTTTGAATGAGACAAAACTCTATACACTTGGGCTTTACTCCAGAGCAAGTGATTTTCTGATTTTATCTAAATAATTCTCATTGGTAGAGCTAAGGCTCTTTTTCAGTGCCTAACATAAGTCTTAATATTATCAATGAGATATAAAGAAAGCAAGTAAGAACTGAGAGTTCTTAATAAATATATTCTAGTTTGGTGGTTTCATTTTTATTATAAGAATGGATACTTGAAAACTGAATACTCTGAAAACTTTTCATGGCTTGTTACCCCCTGAAGGTATCTTTCTTTTCAAAATTTGAATGTTGAGGTAGAGTATCAATGCTGGTGCCGTGTATCTGGGCTTCCTACTTTCTGGAAAACTAAGAAATAAGTTTCTGTTTTATAAATGACCCATTCCATGTTATTTTGTTCTAGTGGAAGGAACATATTATCAAAGTCATGCAAGAAAGACTAGAGCTAGAAACTAGAGCTAGAAACTCAAGAGTATAAGAAAATTATAATTTGATTTATGAAAAAATTCGATAAATAAAGCAAATATGAATCCCACTCTCATCATTAATATTAATGAAATCAATTACTTGATAAAATTGGGCTATCGGAGGAGATACTATTTGAAATCTATTTTCATCAACTGAGAAAGATAAGCATTTTTCTGATAAAGACCTTTCATTTTTTTTTTGTTCTCTTCATATAATTGTTTAAGGCAATAAGAACGACTTATTCCTAATAATATACACCTACAGCACAATATTCGTCGGAGTTCAAAAATGACACTGAAGTGACTATACAGTAAAGTGATTATTAAATCATGAAAAAAATGATTTTACTTTAAATATATTTTAAACATATCAATTAAATAAATCATGATTAATTATAAATTATTTGAAAACACAGAATATCATTTTATTTGCAAAGCAACTAGAATCAGAATATATAATTATATTCAGAGTTAATTGAGAAAGTTCAATTAAAATTCAATTTGAATTGTAGGAGCTACTTCATTTAATAGGAAACTTGTTATATAAATTACACACTATACTATTTAGCTATTAAAATAAATAATGGTAACAACATAAAAAAACTATTTATATTGACAACTCATTTTGTGTAGCACATTTTTAAAGTATTTTATTTGCATTAACTCCACACATAACTTATTAGTAATATGAATTATTCTATTAATATGAATCCATAGTATAATAAATTTTATAATTAAAGATACTTTTATAAATAAAAACAATAGTGAATTAGTTTTTGATTGAAGATTGTATAACATTAACTAGTTCTATGGAAATTGGATATGAACCTTAGGATATCCTGATTTCTTATAAATGAGTTCTGTGTTACTTTGAATTGCATGCACAATACATGTACTTAAATTATATTATATGTTAATTATTTTCTTCAATTTCCAAATACATTTTCAATTGTGCTTTTCAAAAATTCTTTACAATTAAATCATAGTAACTATTAAATTTATAATATACAAACTAAAGCTGAAAAGAACTTGTTATATTCCTCAAACTTTCAAATTATAAAAGTTAAAATAGTCAAAAATACTGAGCCTGCTTTAGGTAGATCCTAATAAACCTAAGATTGATTACATTCTTGTGAAAAATTGAATAAACTTTATTAAAAGCTGTGAACATCAGTTAAGAAATTCAGAATTTGATTTTACAAAGATGTCTATAGCAAATAGTGTGACATGAACTTTGCTAGAATTCTATATTTAAAGCCATCTTATAATTTACCAGATAATTTTTATCTATAATTAACTATGTGACATTCCCTTTGCCACATACCCATGAATTACTAATGGACTTATATTAAAAGGCCCTCATCTGCAACCTTGAACACTTACAGCATCTCACACAGACTTTAAGTAGCCAAACCACCTTTGTAGGTTCAGAGACAACAAATCAATGTGTGATAAATAACACTGCTCCACTTTTGACTAAAAAATGGGAAGTTAAAGTATTACCCATTACCACTAACAAGAAAGGAAGAAAATTTTCTGTCTTTGAAAATAGACGTTAGTTTCATTTCTTGAAAGAGGTTAAGTTCATCCATAGAAAGCACTGACTACATCCACAGCACAATGTTTTTCATAATAATCTAACCAGACCCTCCCAAAAATAAATGCAAGAAACTACATAAGCACTCTCTACAAGTACTATTTAAATCTTTTAATGTATGTACAAAGAGTCATTTGAGTACAAGAGGTGCAAAGATTCACTTTGCAAATGTTTCACAGATCTTGAATAAGAGAAATAAGGCATGAGTAGACACATTACTAAGTGTTTTGCATTTTAATGGGATAGAAAAAGCAGAAAACTTTAGAAGTATGATGACCCATGTGGGTACAGAGTGAAAAATGTCAAGAGTATACGAAAGGGAAAAGGGAGATGATTTTCCAACTAGGTATTAAGTAGAAAAAAAAAGTAGATTATAGCAAATCTACACCATTTCCAAAACAAACGTAAGTTGACTAGACATGATGGATTAGAGGTGTAAATTTTAATGTTTATAATTTAAATATAGACTATAATGGCTGAAGTACAGAAGGAAAAAGGGAAAAACTCAATTAACTATTGAGTCTAGCTATGGACAGCCTTGAATGTCCAGGTAAGACACTCATAATTGATTTAATAAGTAAAAAGAAATAACTTAGGACTGAGCAGCCAGCCTATCCAGTCAGAGACGGCTATCGAATCGTGCCGTAAAGATCTCGAAGGATTCCGTGACAGTCTATATGAAATGGTGGATGAAACAGAGACAAAGGGAGAGAAAGAAAACAGAGCCTGAACAAGAATGTGGTTTGGCAAATGCTATGTAGCTACTGCTGTATATCTAGCACTTTCTGAAAGCACATTTCTCTAATGAAACATATTCAGAGAACATATACACTAACAAAAATCATAAAAGGAAAGCCAACAGAGGAATAACTTCTACATGTGCCCATGTGTGGTTATGGTTTACATTATTTTTACTCTCGATGTTACTTTCAAATTATTTTAGTGTGGTAATTATCAATGCCTCAGTATTATAAAAACAAAATGACAAAGTTAATTTATGTTTACTACACACTGTATTTACTATATACATGAAATGATCATGAGCACTTCTGTGAGGTGACTCCCCTCATAATTTCTCCAAGAGACCACCCACCCCTTCAAGTAATTTCCTGGAAAAGACAAAAGGGAAAAAACATTCTCAGAAAAGCTTTTCTTTCTCCCACAGAAACATTAATTATGTTGTCGACTGGAGCCAAAAGAATGGGAAAGGCAGAGGCAACCTGATTCTCATCTTGCTTAAATGCGTCAGCTTCAAAATGAGGTAGTGAGTTAGAGAAAATGGAGAGGGTCCCCTTCCTTGCTTAGAGATAAATGGAAAGTCAAATCCTTGCTTTTTATCTTTTGGTTTTTCTTGAGAATAGCTCCTAAGCACGCACTCAGCTCTTGTGAGAGACATTACTAATCCAGCACCTCACCTAACAACAGAGGCCTGGGCACGGACGTTTTTCATCTAAGGACACTCTCCTTCTGAGGGCAGTCATACGTCAGCCTCAGGTATGACTATCCCTCAGCTAAAACAAAGTGTACCTCTGCAGTGCTGGTAATCTGCCGAGGCACACCACACACGTTTCCAAGCTGAACTTTTGTTCCAATTCAATGTTCTTCCTTCAAAGCTTAGCTGCTTCCCGGGGCTTACTAGACAGCCCCAAGAGAAAGCTAATTTGCTAATTTCCTGTCATCTATTTGTTAGAACTTTGACTCCCCAGATGATTTTAGTAGGTGGGAAAACGAAGAAGAATAGAAAAACGGGATGTGCACAAAAGAGCAAGGGGAGATGAAATGAAACGCAGTATGTCACCCACGGAAAGGCCTGAGCATGTGCAGATACAGAAGGATGAGGTTGCAGCAACAAAGAGTGGCCTGTGTTTGGCACAGAAACTCAAAACACCATGTAAGAAGGGTGGGCACCAGTTGCCAGGGGTCTGACTACAGACTATTCGGTGAAAGGATTTTTTCTTATCAAGATATGGGCTCTCTTCTTTGCAGTTGTGAATTTATAACTTGTTTCCCTTTAATAAACCTTTTTATTTAATCAGGTGTCAATATGTCTTCAAGAATAAGAAAAGGCCTGTTTTTGTTTCTTAATCCTTTAGCAGAAATTTTACTCCAAAGAAAGTAAATCGATCGAAATGATCTCTTCTTCAAATTAGCTGAGAAGCTATACATGAATCATTTTATTGTTGAGATTAATATTTTCACTCAGTTCCAGCTCCTGTTTCGTATCTCCACCTCTCTTGATTACTCATATGAGTTTTGTGAATTAGATATCTTTACAATATGTTCTTTAAAAACTGGCTCAAATATCAATCTCTAAAAGCTTAGATGCACCACTGAGTATTGACTTCATAGAGAAGAAAATGTCACTTGGAGCAAGACAAGCAGCGAGTTCATTCACTACTGCTCTGCTTACAAGGCAGATGTGATGCTCCCCTGAGACCCAAGGCGATATCACTTCCTAAATTCAAGTTCAGGTACACGGGCTGGGAGATAACAATTTCTCCATTATTGTCCTCACAACCTGAGTCTTAAAGGTCAACTAATGACAGCACGTAGACTAAAAAAGAATGAAAAGCTATAGAAATACAAAAAACTCTCATTGTTCGCTTTAAAAATATATATAACTGGTCCTGATAAGTAACAAAGAGTCATGATTGGGGGAGGGGGAAAATGCCTTTGCCAATTTTTCTAATCTCTTTAAAGTTTTTCAATAGTTCTAAATTAAATCGCTTTCACCCCTATCTCTTTATCCATCAGAAAATCCGAAGGGTATTTGGATTCAGACATCCATTGCGCCAAAGATCTTTCATTACACAGCACAAACAAGCACTTTTATTGAACAAGAACCCAATTACTTAACCCAGCTTCAGGCTTCATTCTACCCTGCAGTGTCTATGCTGACAGAGGCCTAGTAATCTCTTCTGATGGACATTGCTACATATCAGTTCTGATACACAGAGATGATTCCTAACCTTCTTGTAGAGAACCACTGATTAAATAAACGGAGATGCCCATCTCAGCTTCCTTGGACCAATGAATAACAATGAGAAAAGGCATGCCTAGGCCCTTTGCTCCTCTCTGTAAGGTGATCTCAGGGAGGAAATAGAAAGACAGAATGTATGCACTGTGAAATGACCAGCATTTAACCAAGGCTTGTGTTGGTATTACACAAAATTCATTCTACTTTGTTTTGGCACTTTAAGTCACTGTCATATTCCCCATATTTTTCTAGAAGAAAAGAAAATCAATTTCTTAAAGCTCTTAAATCACCACTGTTGCTATTTCTAAAAATGTATTGATAAACAATGTTTTAATGGCTTGACCTTTATGTCAGTGACTTTCAATACGGAATATGTCTCTCAAAATACAATCTAGGAATTTCTAAAGATTGCTCCTCTCATTAAGATTCTGATGGTTGGGGCTGGAGGAATGACTCAGCGGTTAAAGCGCTTGCCTAGCAAGCACTAAGTACCCTAGTTCAATTCCCCAGCACCACATAAGCTGGGCGTGGTGGTGCACTCCTGTAATCCCAGCACTCGGGAGGCTGAGACGGAAGGACTGCCTTGAGTCCAAGGCCATCCTAGGCTCTGAAGTGAGTTCAGGACCAGCCTGGACCACAGAGCAAGACCCTGTCTCAAAAAAAAAAAAGAAAGAAAGAAAGAAAGAAAGAAAAAGAAAAAAAAAAAGATTCTGATGATGATTGTGTTTGTTAAGGCTGGGGCCTGGGTATTACTCATTTTTAAAAGCTCTCCAGATAATTATAATACATAGCTAAGTTTGAGAAGAGACCATTCAGTCCACCTTGCTTTCACACTGGAGATATATCCTAAAGAAATATCTCTAAAAAGTTACACTGAGAAATCATTACTTCACAGAGAAGTTCATATCTTTGTTCTATCTTTAATCCTAAATTTTTGGGAAGAATTTTCAAGATATTTCAAATTACCCCTGTATAAAACTGCTCGTGACAACACAGCTAATATTAACAAATAAAATCAATAATCTAATGCCCATCAACTCAGAACTGGAATTTGGTATGTATATACTTTCTACGTACGCATATACTCAATAAAGACATGTATATTCAAAAGGATCTGGAGAATATTCTCAGCATAAAATATTTTTAAAATAGAGTTTTGTTAAATATATATACTTCCATGTGTAATGCTTGAAGGTATTGATAGTTTTTAAAAGCAATATTAAGCTTTTGTGTTTAATTCTTATTTTTGTTTTCTAATATTTGAAAGAATTACTTTCATATATTTTAATTAATATTACTTGATTTAGGGAAAAGTCCCAAGGGATTGAACTTACTTAGTGTCTTCCCATTGTTCATATGAAATCATATCTTTGGATGAGATTCAGAATGATATTCCCATCATTTATAACCTAATAAAAGAACTCAATAATGTTTTTCATTTGTGAAAGAAATACTTTCTTCAGTTCTTCATTTTCCTTTAATGGCTATGCATTATATATTAATTTGTGTGAAATGATATACAAACGCTTTCACATGTTCCTGCTAAAAATAACTATATAGTCTAATCATTAAGATAAAAATAAAGTCACATTGTAGAAAATAGAAACTTTATTAAAGGATTCTTTTGGAGTAGAGGAAGTGAAAATAAGTGGAGGTCTATTCCCTCAAGAGGTTAGATACTAAATAAGTCAAGAATAAAGTTGTAAGTTGGCATAAAATATTTATATCAAAATTCACTTTTGAAGTTAAAAATGCATTTTTATGTTTCATTATACTTCAATTTGAGACCAGCAATGTAGAGAATTAGTGTCAATTTGTAAAAGTAAAAATTGAAATGGATATTGTAACTGTATCATCCTCTTCCTCTCTGGACATGCTCGGATTCATCATTATCACTTTTTAATAGACAATTTAAGACCTGAAGTCATTCTCTGAAGGTATATAATCAATGTAAAGGCAAGTGGGAACGGTGGGGCCAATGCTTTGATCCCTAGTAGTGGGCACAGAAAGGAGAGAATTCGGACAGGGAGGGGTGTAAGGGAACAAGTAATCCAACATGCTTGGAAGAGTTACCAAAAACTTTGAAGAGGAGACACCATTGGCCTGAACAGAGATTTTAAATGCAAGGAGGAATTTCCAGGGGACCAATTAGAGAGGGTGTCATAGAGGAGGAAGTGCCACCTGACATTATGTGTTAGTCTACTATCAATGGGCTCTTCATCCATGGATCCTTGCATAGAAAATACCTGACAAAAAATTGCATCTGTCCTCTGAACATGTGCAGAGTATTATTCCTGTAAATGTCACTAACACAGTGAAACAATCATTTGCATTGTATTAGGTTTACAAGCTACATGGAGATGACGTAAATTATATGGAAAGACGCGTGTGAATTGTAACAAGCCATTTTACACAAACACCCTAGCATCTCCAGTTTTAGTATTTGAGTGGTTCCCAAAGCAACGGCCCAGGACTCTGACTCTGAGCCTAAATCTCACTGAACTTAGGGATATTTTAATATTAGTAGAATCGGGAAGAGAGAAAGAAAAGAATGAATAGGGGTCAAGGCGGAAAGGAGACAAAGGCAAGCGTGAGTATCTTGAGAATTTGGATTTGATCCTTCAGCCAATATAAACAAGAAGAATATCTTTTATATTTATCCTGGTAAACACTATGTTTTTGCAAGAAACTAAATAGAACTGAAAACACATAATAGAGACTCTCTCAGCTAAAATAAAATGTCCACATAAATAACAGTAGCATTTAAGTTGAGATGACAATTTATTACATTTGTAATTTTTATTCCGCGTTGGGAACAGAGTCACACACTTTTGTGAGAAATGATCGTCTTTTTCATTAAGTTATGTATGGTATAAAAGAACCAACAGGTGCCTAATATGACTGCTTGTGGCTAGGATCACTTTCAAATTTGTTTTGACATAGTATTTCCATCAGAACGTTTTAAATCAGTTAATAAAAAAGATGGCCTACATCCATTAGAGATCATTTGTTGCAAGCTGTTTATTATGATTTCTTTGCTTCCAATTTCATGTCAAATGAAAGGCCGTATCTGAGCTTCTCCCAGATAATTTTGAGTTTCAGCTTCTGTAGTACGGATGTCTATTCATATTCTAAAATTGGGAACCCCATTGGGAACAACAGGGACCTTGGTAAGGAAAACACATAGCAGTGTAAATGAGAGGAGAATTTTTTTCTTCTCTGTGTTTTAATATTCTTTAAAACAGCATGCTAATTTCCTCTGATATGAGACCATTTATCAAAAGACACTAAATTTAGGGCTTTACATAATATTCTGCTCTCTGAAATGTTAATAAAATATCCTTTTTGAACATTAAAAAGTTATGCATTAATAAGTACTTTCCAACAATACCAGAACAAATCTATTTAATATTCAGAATATGAGTCAGATATATTTTTGTTGGATCCAATGATAGGGATCATAGTGATTATTTTTATTTGTTGGGAGTATAATTCATAACATCAGTATGTAGATTAATTATTATTGTCTCATGTTTTATTGTCAAATTTTCTCAGCTAATAAAGCCAAAGATAATGAAGCTGGCAGATAAGATCATTTTCTGGCGTTTTCAAGGTCAATATGTCAATTAGAATTGTAGGATAATTCATTACTGCTGGGAAATAAATGAACATGCTGAGCAATGGGAGATTGCAAGTTTGGGATATCAAACATCTTACTGATTCATGACAGCCTGAAGTTTTCTACTTTATGAAGTGATTTAGAGGCATAAATTACCTTTTTCCTAATTTGACAAAGAGAAAAAGTTCCTAAAATTGTGCAATATAAGTTTGACATGGCTCCTTCATAAGTTAGGGGCCATGATACATTTTGAACAAAAATCAAGTACATAAATTTTCTATTCCACTTAAACTTATTTTAAAATTAATTTTATATGTAATTGGCTAAAATTTCTGTGTTGCCTACACTGGAAAACAAGCAGAAGTAGCTTTGATCTCTAGCCCCTAACCTCACATCAGTTAGAGACAGATACTGAGCATAGAATTGACATGAGAGCTACAAAGGGTAAGCCTCCTGATCTTTGAAAGTGCATATTCTTATTGTATAGCATCTCAAAATGCATAAGGACATGTGGCCAGAACAGATTTATACAACACATTATATATGTTAATTTATTGGATATATATAATTTCAAAAATATTTGAGTAACTACTACATTGCATTCATTTTGTGAATACTAGTGACATAGAAAATTATGTAATCAGAGAGATAAGCAAATGCACAGTAAAATGATTTTTAAAACTTATGGAAGCACCCATGAAGTACAGTGGCTCACAAATTTTTTTTACAGAATAAAAGCTTTAGAAGGGTAACTTCTTTTGATTTCTTTATTCCCAGAAGTGGGCAATACCCACTTCATGAATATAGTCATTGGAATCGTTTGATCTGGTTCGGCCAAAGCAAGTTTATCAAACAAAAACAGTTTCAGCCACTAAGTCAAATGATTTTTTTAAGTATAACAAGCTAATTTTTAAGTTAGTAATTTTTGTATGAGTCATGAATGAGAGCATAAATATCTAAATGGTCCTTAGCAGAACAAAAGATTTTCTATACTACCAAAAATAAATATACACACAATTGTGTTTGATACTCATCTTTAAGGCTGAATGGCTTAACAGTGTCAATATCTGGACTCTTGAATGAAATATGTTTTATCCCAAAGACAAGTTTTTCAACCTTTACTCTCCACGTGGTCAGCTACATAGAAAATCCAGGCAGACATTTTGAGCCAATCTATTTGAGTTTCCCTAAGACAGAACTTGACAGAAAAAGCTTATATGCTACAAGGTACTGCAGCATACATCCCAGGGAAGCAAAAGTGAGAAAAAAAATTAGAGGGAGTCTTGGAACTAGAGCAAACATTTAATATTAAGTCAAGAACACTTGATCATTTGATCTTGCAGAAGAGTCTTATAACAGGCTTCGCTAACTATTGTATTTCAGGTTAACTCTCATAGAGAAAGGGAGAACATGACCATTTCTCAACACTATCAGTTAAAAATTTCTGCACCGGGAACTATGGAGTTATCCTCTTGAGAAATGATCTAAGGAATTGAGTGCAAGATAAAATATTCAAGTTCTTAGACACAAGTTGAGCTCAAAAGACACACAGTGTTCAAAGAAAAGTAGCTGATGTATCAAAGCTCTACAAATACGACCTTTCTCGTTTGTTGAGTTTACTCACCCTCCATTGAATGAAAAAAAATAAATAAATAATAGTCCTGACTTCATGTTATTTTGAAATTTAAATGACTTAAGACACACCAGTCATGTAAAAGTGTGCCTGACACAATCCAAGCACCAGGTGCAAGATTTGTCATAGCATAAATATAATCACTGTTGAAAAAGCAAAAAACAGCCTGCTGTACTCCAACAGGAAGGCCTTCGTGTTGAATAGCCAGCTTGGCCCTCACAGCCAAAGCCATATAGTCCTTTCCTGAATATCAACAATCATCTGACATGAACACCAGAACCGGACAAGGCTACTCCGCGACCATATGGAAGTGAGACAAATAAAAATAGAAACAAGGCCAATTAATAATCACATCTCAGCACAAAAAACAATTTCATGAAACCGACCACAAAAAAGCAAATCCATTCTCCTTGGTGGGAGCAGAGACTGTTATCTCTCGGGACTTTTACCTCATTCTATTATTCTTTCCTTTTGCCTAAGACTTATGATGATATTAAGTCATAAATTTACACCTTCCTCCTCACAACATTCAATGCAGAGATAGATACCATTTTCTGGACCATTCATACAAATCACATCACCTAAGCCAAAATCCTGTAATGTACTTTCTAACATCCCTTTACTCAAGTGCCCTGAATGTGTTCTTTATGGGTGTTCTCTTGCTGCAATAAGTGATAAACCCAAGTAGCTTACTGCAAGACAATACCTGAGATGACTTGGCAGAAGTGCAATGACATTATTTTTTCATCATATCATCAGCAGCAGCATCTTCATCAATTTTCATACAGCTGCTGACAGTATATTAGCTGTATACTGGGAAAACGTTAGCCTTTCGTTGATATTGAAGCCAGCGTGGTAAAAGAATTATGTAAGAAGGGGATGTTTAATAGCAGAGATTAATCGCCAAGTGCTGAATCAGAGAGGGGCTCATAGGCATTTAAGGAAACGGAGAAAATATATTAATGCCTTTGTTCAAGGAATTAATTTATGAGTAGTTGTGAAGCAGAAGACACTAGAAATTACAGCTCAAGTGTCAAAGAGAGCTTGAAGTTCGTCATGGTATAGGACTCATAAATGGCTAGACAGACAACATTTGGGGAAAGCCTATCGCATAAGACACGCAGAAAATCTGATAGTCAACACTACAGAGTATTTGAATAAGCGAAAGACAGATTACAGGGTGCTGAATGATAAAAATATCATTGGAATATTGATCTCAGTTCAAAATACGAATGAGAGCAGGACAAAGATTAACATTGAGGGAAAAACAGACTAGAGAAGGGATTTCTCATGACATGTAGAAGTAAATATTCTTTTGTTCTTCAATAGAGTCTTCAGGAAAAGGAGAGTCTGCAGATCTAAGACAGAGGACAAGCTGGTCTAATCAGAGCTCTAGCTTATGTGCAAGTAGGAGATGTTGGACTAGGGTTGGAGAAATGGCCCTGGAGAAGACCAAAGGTAAGTCAGTCTCTGAAACAAAAAGAATGAAACACGGACACACACTAGTATCACTACGTGTGAAAGTTCTGTGTCCTAGGGGCTAAGATGAGGGGCTAAGGAAAGTCATCATTCTTGACTTTTTTTTTTCCATTCAGGAAATATGGGAGAGTTGCTGAGAATGAGGATAAGGGATCTCCGTACACTCGGAACAGCCACAAAGGAAGAAGGAACAAGAGCCAGAAAGGGAAAAGCAAGAGTAATGAATAAAGATGGATGAAGGTGAAAGAAGAAAAGAGGAGGAAATTAGCGTGTCATTACGAAGAGAGAAAATTCTATTCTCTTAACATTGGTGGAGATGATTAGAATGGCCATCTAATGATTGGGCAGTAGTGCACATGGGCTGAAATCAGAACAGAGAGATATAATGATAGGACTGATTTCCATTGACAATGACAGGATTTGCTGGGCGATTATAAAGGAAACTAAGGACAGAAAAGTAAATCTGTTGTGGCACAGCTGAAACAAGCAAGCAGTGGGAGCTGCCTGGAGACAAGGGAATGCACAGACCCACCAAGAAAAGTCAAAGTCCCAGAGGCAGCAGAGGTGAAGGACACGGGGGCATGGTGTGTGTGCGTGTGTGTGCACATGCATGTATGTTGTGTGGTGTTAAAAGTAGAAGAGTCACTGAGGGAATATAAATTGCACAGGAAAACTGTAATTCTTATTCTAGTATGGTAAAGAAAAATATTTCTTGTCACAATTCAGAAAATTCACAGTATTACATCATAAAATATTGTTAAACTGACATTGAGAAATTTGAATTTTTCTCACATACCCCCTGCAGGCGTTACCTTTGAAAGAAATCACAGAAAGAAAGGCCATGCATGTAAGAAAAATCTACACATCGATTGCAGGTTCTAGAAAGCAGTGAAGTGGATTGCTGGTATCTGCTACTATTACATTAAGATAAAGTCAAGAATTTCAAGTAATTTGCATTGTCAAAAGAATACTATGATTTTTTGTGTGGCCCTTTACTCTGACATTCCTAACAGGAAGAGAGGTCAGCTAAATTTGCTGTCACTGGTAAATATTCAGTACTCATTCTAAAATGTCACTTAGGAAATTCATTATTCTCACTCTTGGTGATGTTTTAAACAATAATTCATTACACCTATATATTTTTTTTCTTCTAGACTGCCTGGCTTTTAGAGGAAATTTACTAAGCTAGAGAAAAAAGTACAAATATTTTATTTGATAAAAATAAGACGGGACTCTATATATTACATAGGAATGAATCAGATAAGCAAAAAGAGAAGTTACCTAGTGTTATTCCTGAGAAAATGACATGCGAATTAAACCTTAATATGTTAACTTTGACACTTGTAGCAACATCTTAACTTCAGTTTTAGGGATATTGTGTACAGGTGGATATTGCGGAAACAATCAGAACCGCAAAGGTGAGATTGCAAAGACGTAAACAAAATAACTAAAAATCCCACTGAAGTAGCATCTGCCACACATGCTGATTATTTTGACATGCAATCTGTGACACACAGATTTTTTAAATTAGGTTATTGGTGTGGTACATAAAGCTAAAATATAGAGAAAGTCAACATTTCCATACTTTTTTTCTTCCCGAATCCCCAGGCAACATTATAACTGACTTATCTAAGTCATCTCCATGGGTTTTTAATAAGGTCTCAAAAGGTAGACCAATTTTCTTTAGTTACTCCTGAGAATTGAAGATAATTAAGTGAAGGTATATTCCTCACGAACTCCTAAGGGTATTTTTTGGCTAGCTTAGGATACTTTTCATTTCTAATTTTCCTTGGACCTGTGTGCTGTTCAGACTCCCTCTTCTCTCTCCATGAGTGATTAAGATCTTTGCTTACTCATTCCGCTTCAAATATGTATTAACTCCTATTTGAAACTTGTGAATTACCTGCGGGGCTGAGAGCCTTGTCAGTTATTTCCTAACATGATGCTCTGTTTTATCCTTGAAAAATTTCATGCGTACTGATTTCATTTATAAATAATGAGGCTGAGCTGTGTGTTTCTGCCTAGCAACCTACCTGTCCTTCTGTTCGTGGTTTACCAACACCCAATCCTCATACTCACGTGTCTCTACTAGAATAGATGGTAATTGTTTAAGTGTGTGTTAATTTTACATATATACCTTTAACTCTCAATGTCATATGGTAGCCACTAACCAAACGCAGCTACTGACTCTGAACTGTTTGGCTAGTCAGAGTTGAAATGAACTACAAATAGAAAATTCAAGACAAATAATGATGTCTTAGTATGAAAGAAAAAATATTATGCTAATAAAATGTCCAAATGTCATATATTTTTAAAACAAAGTTTAATTAAAATGTTTTACTTTATTTTTTTTCTTTTCTTGATATGGCTATGAAAATCTTAAAATTATGTCTTTTTATGTATGATTTCTAGTTAATTGTCCTGGGCTATACTGCCATCGAGATTTGAAAATAGTCCTCTCATTAAATATCTTTTGACTCTACAAAAAGATAGCAAGAAAGATATTAGAAAATGTGTGTTTCATAACTATAAAAACGTCGTACATAATAAAAGTCGTTGGTGTCACTCTTGTATCGAAAACCTACAAGAGATCAAAGATCACTGCAAATGCTCTTTTGAGTCTTCTCAGGTGTCAATTTTCTGGAACATGAATTATTAAACTCAGAGAAAGGCCAGAAATTTGCCCCACTTGCCTCACCATTTCTAATGTTTTTTGCTTGTGTTTTCTCTATGGCAGAAAATTTTAATAGCAGTTGCCCTAAGGCATTGAATGATAAGAACCAAATTTTAAAATGTTTCAGAATGGAAGTCAATAATCAAGACTACAGACTTTGTCCAGCTCTCGTGTTTCTGCATCGTTGTGCAGGAATCACATACTCAATATGCCTGCTGAGGAGCGTGTTTGAATAGAAACGCGGCATCTTGTGTTTTGAACATTCCTCAGATATTAAGATGGTTATGCAAAGGCAGAGACGATGAAAAGCCATTACCATGAAGTACTTACTCTCCTCGCCGCAAGGGTGCAGCAATTCCTTATGCAGTGTATTGCAAATACCCCACTGTTAAAAGCAGTAAATGATGCGGCACTCCTCAGGTCATGAATAATTCATATAGAAAGTGGCAAATAGCAAGTTTGTTGAGTTATCTGATTCCTATGGAGTCTTTTAAATTTTGATCTACAGACTTACTCCTAATGCTTTATTTTTCCTGTATCTCTGTAGGAGGGCATGACTAGGATGGACATAAAATCTAAAACTAGTTAACCGACCCTACAAAACGCTCCATAAAGTTTAAGTGCAATACCGAATGATTTCTCAATTTCTCTATGACCACCCGCCCTTTGGGATTCACAGAAACTTTAAATTTCTCTTTTAAAAAGGATTTCTCTGAATGTGCAGTAGTAGTGACTCTGTAACAACAGATGGTATATTATAATTAAAATGGTTACTGACTTTTCAACTTTCTTCTTTATATCTGCCTCATTTATTTTAATCCAATTTATTTTTATTCTAAAGTATTAATCTATTGTGCTATAATAAATTAAGAATAAGTGCAAATATTTGATTTTCTGATTTCGTAGTGGAAAGTCTAAAAGTTCTAGTTGTTTAGCTTTTGATCGTGTGTGAATGAGAAATATCACCACCAGAAAGTATTTTACTCCTGGAACCATACAGATCCAAAAGCTCTGTGTTACATTTATGTGAAACTAACTTATTTGTAATTTGTATCTATTAATACTTACTTAGATTGAGATTGTGAAAATGAATACGATGCATCAGTATGTGAATTGAAATATTTTCTCCAGGCCTTTTTCATGAACGTATAAATTCTCCCAGGCAGTCTCATGCACATATATGTATATCCATAGCATATTATGTCTCTCTCCACTATGCTCTGGTTCCTCACATTCAGTACCAGCTAGTACGTTAAAGATACCTGATGCTCCCACATGTGAAATTTAGGATTTTTGTGTCCACATCTGATCAAAATTGTACTTTGAACAAGAGCACTGTCAATATGATCTCTTTTACTCCTCGTGTTGTACCGATCAGCATGTCTAGGCAATTGCATTTTCTGGATACTTCCCTAGCTCGGGGAAATCTTTAGAGTGACACTTCTAATTCCCTAGAGTTATTTCCGTTGCCTCTCACCGAGTTGAAGATATTGTCTTCCTAAAAATTCTCCTTGTACTCATACCTGATATTCTTTATCTCTGGAGCCAACTGTTTGTTTAGTAGAGCTAAAAAATGGAGTCAGGCCAGATGCCTAACAGACAAAGGCTCCTACCACTGAGCCGCACTAGAAGGATGAAATCAGCTTCTTAAATATTTAAATTGATCCAAAACACTCTACTCAAATTTTGCGATTTTTTTTCTAGTTAAAAAAAGGCAGAAGAATTAACAACAACCTGCCAGGGCTACAGAATCTGGATTCTGCTGACCCCAATGTCCTTGATTAATTACTTCTCAGAGTTCAGCTAGCAAAGTAAAAATAGTTCAAAAAGACCTTCTCCAACCTCACTGACTCAGTCTTCTTTTCTGCATTGCATTTGCTCATAATGTTGTATGTCTCAACTGGGCGACTTTAATATTATAATTTCACATTAACATTGAAGAAAGAAAATAACAAGTCAAAACAAATCTCTGAAATCCTTGAAGAAATTATTTGTTTTTAGAACTGAAACTTTTGCCATATAATGTTATTTAACATGATTCAGGCTTGCAACAACAAGAATTCAAAGATCATAAATGCACTTGTGTTCTCTCAAACACAAACACACACACATTAATTAAACTACTGTGGCTTCAGGAAGTCCAGAAAAAATCTCCTTCAAATATTATGATCCATACGAAGAAAGGAAATGTTTATTTTTATGGTGACTATAGTGATACAGTCACGGATAAAGGAAAGAAGAATATCATCCTGAGAATAGCCAGAGATAAAACAATTCACATAATCTTTCCCGAATTTAAAGCTATGAGGATGTCAGATCTGGTTCTGCTGGAAGTGTGGCTAAGGATCGGGGATTGGTTTGCCCTAGGGGATGTTACAATTTTTCTATAAAGTTTTCTTTTTTCTTTCATGAATACATGTTTCACATGGGTAGAAATTAAAACATAAAAAGAAAAATAAATCAAAGTGCCTGGGCACTTTCTCAGATGGTCTCAAGCACCTCACTGTAAAACACAGGAGAATGTGGGGAATCATCAAAGCAACCATCTGTTAGAATCGTCTTACAGGGGTGCATCTGTTAACAGCCCAACTTCTGAGCTGACCCAACAGAGTCTGAAAAAGAGGCTGGCAGATGGTCCGGAAGACTACATTTCAAATTACTTTTTCAAACCTGCGAAGGTATGGAAGAAGTTTCATGCATAATAAAGATAAACTGGCATTTGTTGCATTTACTTTGATACTGAAGGAATGTATTAAAAAGTCCTGATAGCGGCTTATCCACAGGATACTATTCAAAAAAATTGTGCCCTCACACCAAACCTTGGTAGCATTCATTATACTGCTCTTGAATGTTGATGTCCCTTGGAAAGTGTGAGTAAGTGAAACAGGCTTGTTGATACTTCACTGTTTTGACATTTATTGCCACTGGATATGTTAAAAACTTTATTTTTGATAAGCCCAGTGTCTCAGAGCGTCTTCTCTCCTTTGTGTACCATAGACTCAAAGCCTGAACTACCCATGATAGTTGAAATCTTGTTCTCTCCTCTCTCCAGAATAATCCATGATCCTAAACTGCATTCCCAGTTGGGGATTTTTAAGGAGGTAATTAAGGCTATATGTGGTCATGAGAATGGCGACTGAATCCGACAATTCTACACGCCCACACACAAAGAAACAGTAATGTGAGGGCCCAGTAACAAAGTCTTTGCCTGAGAGTCAGAAACAAGCGGCCTCCCTAGAAACCAATCCTGCCAACAAATTGAACTTGGATTACAGGTTTCAGTTGTACCTAGTAAATGATTTTTGTTATTGTAGTGCAAGTTGACTACAAAGGCTTTAGAGAGTCCCAAGTTCTTCAGCATTTTTTTTTTTCTGGATTTAGGAAATGTCCCACAAAAACTCTGTATGAACGAATAGGATTTTACGCTAATCCACAGAATATATATATATATATATATATATATATATATATATATATATATATATTCTAACACAGAGTCTAGATCTGCAGACCTGAACTCAGTATGGAGCCCAGGCTGGCCTTGGACTCATGGCAGTCCTCCTGCCTCAGCCTCCCAAGTGCACGTATTACAGGCATGTACTGCCACACCCTGTTTTATGTAGTGCTGTGGAATCAAACTCAGGGCCTTGTGCTTGCAAGACCAGATCTTCAACCACTGTGCCCTTCTTTCAGCCCAATTATGTGAAATTTTTAATGTGTGAACATTATTTAGGTCCTGAAGACCTTCTTACATGGCCTCGGTTTCATTTTGAGCTGCAAGAACTGCACAGCTGTTACCGTGCTTCGCTAGCAAGCTTAAAGCCCCGAGTTTGATCACTCAGCACCACATAAACTGGATCTGGTGGCTAACAGCAGTAATCCCAGCATTCAGGAGGCTGAAGTAAGAGGATTTCCAGCCTGCGCTGTATAGTGAGTTCAGGACCAGCCTGGACTAAAGAGTGCCCTGTCTTAAAAAAAAAAAAATCATGACTGATATTCTACAACAGACAGTGATAATAGACACTCTGGATAGTTCAACAGAAACTATAGTATTTACCCTTGATCGTCACCTGCTCAGTGGTTAATGGTGATGTGTTCTCTTCTAGGTAACACTGTTATGGAGAAGCCAGCTCTTGATGCTGAGAAGACAAAGCTCCTCATGCCCTTGGCTCTTGTACCCTTGATGGCAGGTCAGTCAGAACACATAACTGGCAGCATAGAACTATAGGCGGAATTTATTCTATAGTACAAGTTTGGGTGGTAGGAGCTACACCTACATCGTGAAGGTAGGCAGTGGCACAAAGGCATCTGCACTGCGTATAAGCTTGGAGACATTTTTGTGCACAGGGAGTTAGTTCTGGAGTACCGCAAATTAGTATCATTATGATGCTTACCAAAATTTGTCTTAGAAGTTACTTTGAAATTGTAAAATGTCTTCCCCTCTTTCCAGATGATCAATTTTTCCCTTAGGGTCTTAATTATGGACAAAACTTGGGAAAGAAATATGGAAGACATAAATTCTTAATTTAAACCAAGTTTCAGTTCAAGAGAGACGGTCTGGAAAACACTTTTCCTGGTATCATTGGTCTCTGGGCTGTGCTGTGTACCTGGTTCTCCGAGATAGAGGAGACAGAGACTTGTGTCTCTGGGTGGGACAACCAGGAGTGTCACAATGCGGAGCTTTAGAATTTCATTGAGCTCTGTGGGGATCGCTTGGGCTAAGACGTAAACAATTATTACAAATACGTTATACATTGAAACCTAATTCCTTTACCTAAGCGTGCTAATTTGGACTTCTCCTCTTGTCCCTCAGGCCCACTAAAGCATAGCCACCAATGGCAAGCTTACGTCACATCACCTAGACAAGTTCTGCAATTTATGTGTTACCAGAAGGATTTAGGTATCTACTACTGATGATTCATGACTTGGATATAAATACTATTGACTTGTTTTGAATCATAGAATGGTTGTAGCCTTCGGAAAGTATTAAAGTACTAATAAAATTTGGTACAAAATGTGAATACTGAAAAAAAAATCTCTAAATACCAATAGCTGTGGTGAAACTAAAGTGAAAGAAACCAAAATAAAAACAAAAGCATACTTTTCAAAAAAACGTTCTCATTTAATACAGAT
This sequence comes from Ctenodactylus gundi, assembly GCA_004027205.1. NCBI lineage: Eukaryota > Metazoa > Chordata > Mammalia > Rodentia > Ctenodactylidae > Ctenodactylus > Ctenodactylus gundi. The sequence goes on from PVKB01004471.1 coordinate 40,969, forward strand.
GAAAACACCAAACTTAAACGTCATTTTTTTAACGAGTTCCCTAAGTAAAACAGTCTGAGAATCAGCAAGCAAAGAACCTTCAGTCTTCTTTACTGAACGCTGGACTGACTCCAGTATTTGCACACAGCTGAGACGCCGCCTTTTCCTTCCGCTTTGACTCCTTCCGCAGAGTCGATGCCGCCCTCCCTATCTTCCTTTGCATGTGTTGTCAGGTCCTCTGCCACTTCTTTCTTCCCTTCCCTCTTGAAGTTGTCAGATTCTATATTTTCCCTTCACTAGTTCACTCAGGCTTAATGAAAATTAACCTCACAGTCAAAATAAAATGAAGCTAATGGAAGAAAAGCAAAAGGTAATAACTGTGTAAGAAAAGCAATACCATCCCTAGGAAAATCAGTGTCAAAAGCTGTGATCGTGTTATTGCTCGACGGTACAACATCATTAACACACTGATGTAAAGTTATCCTGAGCCTAAGTAATTGTGTCTGAGAGAAACACAGGTGTGAAGCATGCGTGTTACCCCTCGGGTTCCACTCAGAAATGTGAAGGTCACATGTTGTCATCACATCTCGGATGAGGTACTAAAGCAGCCGCATCCTTGAGGATAAAACCTAACGCGGAGGGGATGGGAAGCCAATCGCATCCTGCGTAACACAGAAAGCCAGCCCTGGAAGGCATTTCCATTCAAAGAGAAGCACGCGTCACACATTCTGCAGATAAAGACACTCGGGACTCTCTCCTATCTGCTTCCTGGGAATATTTCATTTTATGTTTTAGCCAACTTTCCTTTCTCTCCACCTTCATCATTCTAGCGCTCCTTTCCTCACCCAGTGCACAAGTGATTTCAACTCTGCCTCAATGCAATACGTATACATCAATGAATCGATTACATGCCTGCACACCAAAGGTTTTTAAGAAACTGTAGAAAATAAATCTCAGAATGAAACACCCAAAGCATAGCTTACACTTCCAGTCCAGTAGCCTCTCCACCTATTCACTTTTTGTTCCCTTGACTACTTTTGTAAACTTGAAGCTCAGGAAAACAAAGACAACCCACAAGGGGACACAATAAAAATCTTGTGCCTAAAATACAACCTTCCTGAAGAAAATAGAAACCTACATACAAGGTATAATTTGGAAAATCTGTACCTTTCTTTTCTACTTATCATGTAGCCAGAAATCATTGCATTATGGAATGCATCCATTAGTTTGCAATTACTTAGCATGATTATATATGATGTCATAAAAGTCTCATTAGTTTGTATGCGTTTAATATGATCTTGTAAAAAACAGTGTCTTCTATGACAATAACAATTAGTTGCTATGACAGAAAAAATTCTGAGTTTATTTCAGCTTTTATTTCCTTATTTAGTCAAGGAGATTATATGTATCCTTCTTCAAGGCCAAACTATTCAGGTGTCTTTGTAATACTTTCCAAGATGTTAGATCTATCACATAGAGAACAATATAGGTTTTTGGTTGGCAATTCTAATTAGTAAAAATATTCCTCTCTCATTCTTAGTATAAGTGATTTTTATTCACTGGACCACAGCTGGCATATGATGTATATCCAGCCAATAAATCCTCATGTGAGTGTGGGTCCAGTGGTTGGCTTGTGGATAGACGCATAACTTCAGGATAAATTCGAAATTTTGTGACTTCTGAGATTTTTCATGCAGAGATTCCTTGCTTGCTTGCAGCACTTACGACTGAAGTGACAAGAGCCCACCATTTAGATTTTCCCCATGTCCTCCTTGCCCTGTCATTTTTGCTGGGTCGCTGCGGCAGTGACCCTGTGACTCACTCTTTGCTGATACCCTGCCCCCAGACTGCTATTGGAAATTGGAATCAGACACAAGGCATCTATTGAAACACAAATCACCACTAAATTCTTGACATTATTTTTATTTTTCTGTAAATCTACTTTCTAATTATGCTTCACTCCTTCTCTTTTGTTATTGTCATTCTTCCCATCCCAGTGGTTTTTTTTTTTCCTTTATAAGCCCCCAAACCCTGAGAATTCTTTGGGTCATGAGCCTGAGCCAGCTAATGAAGGACTCTGAAATCCTCCTCTAAAAGCAGCGCTTCTCCTATGCAATCTTGTGTCACTCGATTATAACAATGACCAGCTCTTACTAAATCACTAAATGTCCATGCTCGGCTTAAATTTGCCATTTCCCTGCATCACACTCCCAGGCCACTAGGACAACAGGCATGTGCCACTCTGCCTGGCTCCAGTGATATTCTTTTCCTGTGGTAAGTGAACTGATCCGAACATGAGAAGGAAGGAAGCATGTGAGAGAACGAAGCAAAGATCAAAAGGATAGAGATCTGGACCGAGTAAATCTGACTGACTCTTTGAATTCAGTAGCTATTGAATTCATCTATATTGTCGGAAGTGTTAATACCTGAGAAAACTATTTATCCTTTAAAACAGAAACCACTGTGGACTGAATTTGCTTATGTTAAAAACAAAAAAGATTTAAGTGCTACATATATGTTAGAAACGGCGCATAGCAATCTTCCTGTCCAAACAAAGGATGGACTTGGGAGGCATGGACGACAGGGTATGAGGCTTTAATTTCCTTTTGCAAAAGGGTGTCCTTCCCACGTGCAAGTGGAGAAAAGACCGGCAAGCATGGTCGGGGGGACCTTTTTCCTAACTCGCAAGGCCCTGCCCCCGCCGTATCCCATTGGCGGGATTCACAGTCTTCCCGGGAAGATCTAAAGCATTGGCTCAGGGCCACGTTTATCACAACATCACATCCTAATCCCGCCTCCCTCCTTTCTGCCTGTCTGGTCACCTGATCGCGTACGGCGCGAAAATGTAAAGATCCACCATCTTGAACAATGTGCCACTGTTACCGCTAGGTGACGCTCACATATAGCAATGATCAATTTTACTTTGGATTATCCATACAAATTGTAAGTATATGAAAGGCATTTAATTATTTATGGGCCTATATTATTTTACATATTTTAAAGAAAGAATACTTGACTTTAACCTCTTGATAAAAATCTAGTTTTTCACAAGAAAAATATAATTAGTTTCATTCCTCTACACATACATATATACATATAGATATAGATATATGAGTGATGATCAAAATATATGGTAAATGTATAGCTTTTCAAAGTTATTATAGTAAAAAAACATATTTCACATTTGCCATCATCTCTCTCAAAATACTACCCATCACTTTGAATACATTTATTCCATCATCTTGGCACTTTATGAAGCAGTTCCGAAAGTCCTCTTTCCTAAATTTCTCTCTCTGATGCATGATCAAAACTATGGTGAATGGCATTTTTTTTGAGTGCCAACCAATGGAAAGGTAAGCTCTTAGAAGCATCAGTATGTCCTTATTCACCTTAGTGACCAGATCCAGTACTGTGTTTCTTCTGGCTCTTCCATAAAAATAAGCATGAAAGGGAAAGTGCTAACGAGTCACTCATTTTTCTATGGCGCTGCAAAATGGCATCTGATTAACTCGCCCTTGTTGGTTCATTAACTTCTCATTCTTCTTTACCTGGGAAATTTTCTTTTTCGTACAACAGATTCAATCCTATCTTACTTCTGCATGTTTTATACAGAACATTAAGAAGACAAAGGGGGAAGGAGCAGTAAACAGTATGTCCTGGCAAGTAGCTTGGCCCGGAACCAATCTTTTTGCCTTACTAGTATAGGAGAATGGCCTTAGGTTTCATCCAGGAAGACTGTGAACTCTGCCAAATAGAAAGGCAGAGGTGGGGACATGGGAATTAGAAGTAAAAATCTTTCATTTGCTGTATTTCTGTGTGTGTGTCCTTCAGGGAGCAGGTACCTACACTGTAAGATTGACATGAAAGCCTCATTTTACTGTATTTCAGGCCTCCGTTATCCTTCACTTGCATCAGTGACCTTGACTCAGTTCCTATAAAAGATAATTTCAGTCAATCAGGGGTATCAAGGCAGCCACAACTGCTAAAGACATGAAAACGGAATTCCAGAATGGCTTCAGAAGTTGTAAGATGCCAGAGTATAGCTCAGTGGTAGAGCACTTGACTGCAAAAAGTGGTAAGACTGTGTTCAAAGTGTGGCAAGTATTTTGAAGGGGATTCGCAACATTGTGTCTTTTATTTTAATAATTTTGTAAAATTATATATTTCCAAGATTTTTCAATCATGCTGCCTATTTTCTTTATCTCTAAGAGAAAATACAATGCACAGGGGCCAAAATAAGACTTATTGAAACAAGGTTCTGTTTAGAATACCACTAACCTGTCTCATTTGGGTTGTACTAGTAGTAGACAACAGAGGTGATCCACCCTTTAGAACTACCATTTTTGCTTAATTATTTACAAAATATTTTTATTAGCAACACAATTCTTTCAGATACTTTATCATCTTACTAACATAAAAACACATTAAGCATTATAAATACCTATGCAAGTCTTTCTAGGAATTGCTATTGGCATGATATGTCACTGCCAAAATATCTCTGTGTATCACAGATTCTGTGCTATTTTCTTACTCAATATCACAAGCATCATCTATTCCAACCGATGTTGAGGTACAACTTCTCTGCATGTGGTTTAAAGAGTTTAAATTGTTAACTACATAAATATGTCTGCAACTATAATTTCTCAAGTTTATATTTTATGTTCAGTCTTTACCAAAGATTTTAAATATTTTCTAATGCTTCCTCACTACTACCAAAATTGATTATCATCATTTAGGATTTTTTTTTTGTCCAATTTGTACAGTGGTTAAGTTGTTATAATTTTCTCCCCCTCTTTCTCAGTTTTGTGATTGCACCTTTGTTTCCCTTGCTTCACTGACGTGCTGCTATACTAATTGCCCTGAACGGACAACGAATGAAGCTGAGGAGGAGACTCCTAAGGTGCAGTGGGGACCACAGAAATTTGGAGACGCCAGAAACATGGATCATCTGCTGAGGAAGGCTATCGGCCGTGAACAGAGCCAGCCCAAAGATCTCAGGAGATGGTAATGCTATAGGGCTGGGACCACCCAAACTCTTTGGGGATCACATCTCACCACAGTTTACCTTGGTTGATGGACACAGAGCTACAAAATTTACTGGAACTGTAGGGTTTAGTTATTGTTCTGCCAATTTTCACTCCTGTTTCCATCCAATCACTATCTTCTGATTCCTTTCTCAGCATGAACATGTTTACCTTGTGCCTTTGGATGTGCCTTTGGAAGTGCTTAACTTTTCTGTGATTTTCACAGAGGCTCACACCTCAGAGTTTGCCTTGCATCTCAGGAGACTTTGGATGTGAATGTTTTAGCAGTGCTGGAGCTGTTAAAACTTTGCCAACTCTTAGAGAAAGACTGAATGAATTTTACATAAGGAGGCAGACATGAGTCTTTTGAGGGTTGAGGGCAAAATGTTATCATCTTGATCTGAGGTGTTTCCCAAAGCCTCAAATATTTGGAGGTTTAAGTGGAACCTGATCAGATGGGACAGGACACGGGTGCTTGACCAAAACGGGGTAGATCGCTGGGACAGGACTTGTGAAGGAACCTTCACCCTTTCTCTCCACTTGGCTTCATGTCTACCGTGAACAAACCATCTCCTGTTCTTCCTCTTGACATTTTCTTCTACCATTTCCAGCAGCCCGTGTATGGACTATGACCCTCTGAAACTACATGCTAAAATAAAATTTTCCTCCCTTAAAATGTGGTTGTTGGGTATTCTGTCCTAGCAGTGAGAAGGTAATTAAAACATTTGCAATACTAGTATGCTTAGATACTCAGGCAGGAGAACGAGTTTTAATACGACTTTGACCATTTAATAAGTTGGTGAGACATTACCTCAACAAGGAATGTAAGAGAATACTACAAAGTAAGTAAATAAATAAATGCACATCATAATAAACTATATTCATTCAGAACTCTGAATTTAAAATGTGCTCGATGATTTTTTACCCTCAAATATAGAATAAACACAATTTACATTTTCCCTTTAAATTCTATGAAAAGTTGTGATATTCAACATAGCCTTTTCAGAAAAAGTATGTTAAATTTAAAACTTCCTAAGAGTTAAATTAAGAATTTCTAGACTAATGATCGCTAATTCAAGGAATTACTAAATTCAATAGAATGCATGTACTAACACCTAATTAAGAAGGTCATCGACTCAAAAAGAATTATGCTCCCATCTTCATTGTATTAATAACAAGCTCTCAATGACCTGCTCTTGAGTCTACAGGTTCTGCACTGAATCGGTTCTTCAAGTATGGTACCTAATCCATGATTAACTTATTCAAACTTTGCCTTTGTGTAAAACCTATTGACTTCAAACAGGTTTTAGTGGGACGAATGGGACTTAGAACCTCTGTAATATTAAAGTGGAACAGGACTGAATTTTAATAGAAGTACTTTTCATTAGAAGATGAAAACAATCCTCTTTATTTTTAGTTTGGTTTAGCAGATTATTTTATAAAACGTTTTCTTCTGAAAGTCAGTCTTCCAGAAACATTTATTATCTATCTGCTATATAGAGTACAAGGTATTAGCTAAAAAGATTTTTAAATTATCATGATTTCTTATTTTGAAGGAATTTCAGTGTTATCTATAAACATTTAAAAGTCTCTAAAGGCATGTAGTAATAACATCATTCATTCAAGTCCCTCTTTGTTATAATGGTGAGGATGGAACAGGGGACAAAGATGTAGGGAGGTTTCAGAGAGGCAGAATGTGAAATTGTAAGACTGGTAAATAGCACACTGCCAGATGAACAGAACGAAAGCACACACAGATGGCACTCACTGAGATAAGGAAACCAATACTCTAGTGCCACTGAACTATCTTGAGGCAAACTCTATAAAACATGCTGAATACGCTAAGGAGTTTCTATGGCAGGTCAGTGTACAGTGGAACAGGAAACTATAGTCCTTAAGTATTTATAAATAGCACATGCAAGTAAAAAATTCATAGCAATAAAAACTATAACCAATGCTGTAATCATATTATATACATATATGAAATTGTCTTCAGAAAGCCCAAAAGGAGTCTGAGCACCATCGGTATGCCTCTCACTTCTCTTGTTATCCATTTATAATCTTGAAGCCAGAATAAATGTATTATTATATACATATAAAGTCACAACATAAAATTAAGCTTTAAGTAAAACATAATAGTTTTATAGGAATAAAACCCAAGGTAGGCAAAGAAAGAGCAGATAAAAAATATCTCCATGATGCTAGAGTCTCATGAAAACAAGCTGAGGTGGTATGCCTCTTCTCCTGTTTTATTTCATCTGTGTGAATACACACATATGGTTTTATCACTGCTGTTATTTTTACTTCACGGGTCTTAATAGATAAGCTAACCTATAATTACCAAAGAATGAATAGCACAGCTCCTCAGATAGCAGGACACTGAAAACACATTTACACTTAACAGGAGGTGATTAGTTGGGAGGATGTGTTAGAAAAGCTGCAAATCTCAAAAACAAATACCTCTCATCCAGCAGTTGTTTTTCATCACTGAATGAAAAATACAGTCAATTCATTTAGCCATCTTTCATCTTTCAGAACCATTCCAGGAGCATTATTAGGTGACTTTTCATAATGTCACCCACAGTGGAATAGGGGAGACACAAAATACATGGTCAAATATAACTAAAGGAATTGAAAATTAGAAATACTGAGTTTCAAATAGTAAGTTCTAATATAAACAATTTAGTGTTTGGATTAACACCATATCAAAGGAACACCATTTTGAGTGTATTGTGTCTCACATTGAAGTAGACACACACATCCAAAAAATGAAACAAATTTTCTGGACCAACCTAGAAAAGTGAGCATGGGGTAAAGTAACACCTGCCAATAAGACACGAGGAAGGGTAGTAAAGCTTCTGAAAATATGGGAGGAAAAGTCACTTTTGTAAGATGAGAAAAGGCAAGCTGATCATAAATCTCACACAAGAGAAAGAGAAGAAGTTGTTTCCTTTTATTATTTATTGTTTGATAAGTGGTAACGTACGGTAAGATGAGATTATTTCAAATTTTAGTAACAATGTACTCTATGGGGTTGAAATGTACTCAGGTGGCAAGGAGGCTACACTTAACATAGTGACTCACCATCAGGCTGAAGAATCTTCACGCGATGTTAGCTGTCGTGCTGTATAGGTCTTACTTTGGATAGAGGCATAATGAGATCGTCCTTGCAAGCAGAGACTTTGCCGTCTCTGGTCCTATCATCTCATCTTGCTTCAGTTTTACTTCGTTTTATTTCATCATAAAACTTATGAACACCTGCTGGGTCTTGCTATTTAAATAATCTTAATGTATAGATCTGCTTTCTAGAACAAATTTTCCTGTTCAGAGATTATATTATTGTCCTGTATGGACCCATTAAAAGGACTAACACAGCCAAGTATCACATCTGCTCAAAAAAAGGCAACAAAGGTGCACCCACTATTTTAGTACACACACATTAATGTTCACTTAAAGAGGCAGGTAATCATAAAATCAAAGTTAAAAACTTAGACACCCGAAAAAATCATTTAAGGTCATAGCCTCATCCAGTCCTAACACTATAAAAATTTACATTTAGTTTATTTACGTAGAGTCATATCAACACATTCATTCCAGTTAAAGTTCAGTCTGACAGTCTCTTATCAAAGACAAGAAATCTTGAAAAAAAAAGTAAAAACAACAACAACAAAAAAAAAAATGGTGAGAGGTTAAACTCCAAATTCTATTTTCTTGCTTCAAGAAAGTTGAATATTCATTAATTCCTTAATGGATTAAAGAACTTTCTACTGAGGAGAAAGAGCTTCCAGTTCTTTTCCAACTACTCCTAGTAATCATCAATATAGCATTAAACTATCAGAAAATTACTCTTTTAGCAATTTTACTTTATACTGCTGTACATGCCTTTCAAGGCTTGTTTGCAGACATATTTTCTTCCCTACCCCAACTAAGAATGTGAGAATACATTTGCAATTTTTGACACCCATTAAATCAAAAGGTAGAGACTATGTTTCTTCCTCTTGTTGAATCTTAGCATGCTTCTGATTTGCCTCAAACTTGTAAAATGACATAAAACTGACATAGTGAGATCTCTGAGACTCACTGGTAAAAATCAGCACAGCTTCTGTCTTCATCACTGGTGAAACCATGAATTACCACCTAAATATAGAATACTTCCAAAGAATCTATGCTGCAAGAAAGCTCCAAACAAATAAAGAAACAACTGGCAGATTCACCATTTGAAGGTCCTAGATAAGGTCCAAGCTGACAGTTGGAATGTACTGCCAGACTTGCAAATTAAGACATCTCTCAGAGCTACTTGTCACTTACTCACACATGTTCAGTTTCTGATGCTGAGGCTCCAAATATCCCAGAACAACAACGACCAAAAAGTCTGTTTCTGTTGTGACCTGTGCAAAATCGCAAAGCTTTGGAAGAACTCAATCATTCGGAAAGGACAGACTTTGACCAGAGTGGGTGCTGCAGTGTCCTACCAAGCCATGTCCTCTTAGGAACTTTAAGTACTTAAGGGGTAATCAGATTTGTCTTTTCTACTGGAACTGTACTTGTAATTGTGACATGTGACTGTGCCTCTCACAAGTTTACTGCTATACTTCCTAGTATTTCTGTCTTTGGGATATTCCTGAGGCTAGAATGGTTCAGTGGTAGAACATGAGGTGAGCATCCCAGTTGCAGAGAGAAAGAAAGGAAGGAAGGAAGGAAGGAAGGATGGATGGAAGAGAGAGAGAGAGAGAGAGAGAGAGAGAGAGAGACAGACAAAAGAATTCCGTAAAAAAGGCTATTTAAAACAAGCAAGTAAATAAACAACAGTAACAGAAAATAACGTTTGTTGTATTAGAAACCTTTCAATCTAAAAACCATATTCTTTATATAATTTGTATGGCTGATTGAAACACAGAGATCAAATTCTTTTAGCAAAGGTTTTTAGATTAGAATAAGAGCACTACTCTAATTTCTGGTTCTAATAAATTCACTTAGAAAGGTAAAAAATGCTTTTGCTGAAAAGTGGTCTCTGAAAATCACAGGTACACTTTACTATAAGTTCTACTTGGGCATTACAGACCTAAGCCATAAAATGTAGCCCCTGGCCTCCCAGAGACTCATGCCAATCCTTATGTAAAATGCATTTGCTTTACCACTAAGAGTCACAAAGTCTTAGCAGTTCCAGCTGAAAGCCCAAGAAAGTCTCCTCTGAAACTACAGGTAAAACTCGCAGCTGTGAGTCCCAGCAAGGATAAAAGAAAGAAGCTAGGGACATAGCTCGGTGGTTAAAGAAGTTTCTTTCATGCACAAGGAGCTGGGAACAATTCCCCAGGACCACATAAAAACTGACTGGGCATGGTTCTGTAATTCCAGCACTTGGGAGGCTGAGGTAGGAGGACTGGTGAGAGCTTGAGGCAAACCTGGGCTGTGTGTTGAGTTCAGGCCCAGCTACTACCAAAAAAAAAAAAAAAAAAGAATGTGGAAAGAAAAGAAACGTAAATACTTCTAACATACGATGGTACAAGGTAAGCATTCCTTTTTTCAAAGGGAGGAATAAGAGAGCAACTGAAAACCATGACCGAAAACCATCATGGTCAACATTAAATCCTATAGCTCCAGGTCTGGGTCTTGAGTCACGTTTTGGTAAAACAGTAAAATGTGAACCCAAGCAGGCTCCTGAAGCCCTGGTTCTATGGCCTGGGAGCCCTCAGGGCTTATCTGAGAGCTATCTCTGCTTGCCACTCGCAGCTTTGCTCAAAAGGCAACACCCCTGGCTTCTCCAACCTCCAGGCCTATTCACTGTACCTGTGGCTTCCCTGGCACAGCCTCATTCATCATTCTCTCAGGGACACAGTGCCTGGGCTCCCAGGCCTTCTTCTGAAACACAAGCAAACACTAGATGACACTAATACTCTTACATTCTGTATTCCTAAGGAAAGGAACACCACACACTTGATATCAAGATCTGTATGTGCTGAAGCAGTAACTATGTCTCCTGAAATATGGATGCCCCATCATATGAGTGCCTGGGTAGCTGAGCTTGCGGTTACTTTTCCTCAGGTGGTCCCAAGTAAAGAGGCCACCTGAAGCTCTCTTCCTGAGGCAAAGCCCGAAACCTCGGGAGCCTGATCTGCACTGTTTGCATTCTTATCAGCACTGTGTTTCTTTGAGCTCCAACCAGAGTCACTCACTAAGCTCTGTTCACTTCATTCTAGAGCTTCTCTACATGGGCATTATTGGCTATATGGCAACGTTTATAGTGAGAATTAAGGGTAAAAGGCAAAGCAGAAACTTTTTTAATTAAAAATTTTATCCATAAGGATCCATGAGTAAATTTGGGTCCAAAAGAGGTGTAGCTGTTGGAGGATTGCACTATTAAAAAGAAACCAAGTACTTTGCACAGGTACAAACAGAAAGATGCCTTAAGAACATCCTGGAAGTCAGTAAGACCCCACCAATGAAGGCTCAAGGATGTAAAATTGTCATATTTTCATTTGAGAATAGTTCTAGGGACCCTTACTTGAGAAGGACCTCTTGAAAAATTGGTTCCCTAGAATCCATTTTCCCATGTTCAGCGTATAGGCTGTCTATGATTCCTTCTGCCACAGCTCAAGGGGACCTCAATATAGTTCCCATTGATAGCAGGCTTTGGTGTCAGCTACTTAGTGCTGGTTTACCAACATGCAGAAAGCAAGAGTTGGAAGGTCAGGAAGATGTCTACATAGATGTCAAAGGAAGTCCGGGGAAACTGGAAAAGAGCCCACTTGAGGTCATCACGTGAAACTATGGAAATAAAGTCAAAATTATAATGGAGACTCCAGGAAGTTGTAGATGGACAGTTGAGATACAACTATAGAATTTGATCTGTTAAGAAGAACTGAATTTCTGCCAAATCTTATCTTTCAGTTTTCCCCTTTATGAAAAGATTTCAGTCTAAATCCTTCACATACTTCAAATAAGTAAACATATTTGATTTTGACCTTTTCATAAAGAATAAAACTAATATTTATCATTTTAAATAAATTTTTATTGTTTCCCATTGGCTGTAACCATCTACATGCTACTTAAGATCAATATGTAGATCATTTCAAAGTTTAACAAAACCAAATAAAGGACTTAGTGTTGTAAAATAATGATGCTTTTGGCTTAAATTTCAGCCCATTAGAAGATTTTCTATCCACTTTTTTATTGTCCCCCATTTCAGCCCACTAGTCACTCTATGAAATCTTGCTTGACTTTAGTCATGGTTCATATAAATATTTAAAAATGTGTCACTTACTTAAATAAGTTTATCATAGGTGCTGAGTAAAATTAGGTCATTAAATTAACAAACGTCTTTGCTACATTTTAACCAAATAGCTATTCCTCTAAGTTGCACCAAACACATTAAGGGAACTTCACATTTATAAATCTAGGATGGGAGAAATGCTCAGCCCTCTCCCCAAAATAGCATCCATAGTCCAGCTAATACAATGCTATTAATCCAACACACAAACATGTCACATTCTTATTACTGAAAAAGCCTCTTGAATTTAATTAAAGTCAATAAAGAAATTAAAAGCTTAATGATAGCAAGAATCCTCTGAGTGAGTTCATGCTGATACCAGCCTGTGATGTTGTAAAAGATAGGATTATAATTTTATTGCCTAGATGAGCAGGAGAAGAAAAAGGATAAAGAGAAGAGTTGTGAAAAATCTCCTGGTGAGAAAAACCTGAGTGAAAAACTGTTGCCTTAATCAAGTCAATGGAGAAATTAAGCACAAAGGGGAAGGCTTATCCACATTACTACCTGGTGTTTAAAACAAAGGAAGAAAATTTATTTCAGAGGGACTTAATGAGATTCCTAATGAACATGAAAAGTGACAGGATTCTTTAATACAGTGTCTGCTCTCCTTCCCTAGGAATCATAAGTGATTAAAATTAGGCCAAATCAGATTATCCATCATTTTTTTAAAAATTTACCTTTCATGTACCAATATTTTCTGACCTCTTAATCAGTACAAACTTCCGATGTTTCGCACTCATAAAGTGTTGAAAGTCAAAGCAACAGTGGTCGAGAGAGCAATCTGTGCACCCAAGATTCCGCTGTCCTCGCTTTGCACATCTTCAAAATGAGTGAAGAGAATTTCCAAGACACCCAGAGTTTCTGATTACTTCACCTTTCTATAACCACTATGTTACACCCTTTCCTCTTGTTTGCTGCAGGCCAGCATATAATGTGCTGACGTCATATCTCCCCTCCCACACATTCTATATGCACCTCTCTGTTTAGCTCCTTGTCCCACTCGTCCTCAGCAGCTGAAGCTTTCCCCTAATGCCACATGGAGGTCACAGAGAGGTCATCTTCCAATTCTACTCTAGTGTTTGTCATCTTATTTCACGTGGTATTAATTTACACAGAGTTAATTCTCCCAACGCTCTGAATTCTCAGTATTTTGAAATCACCTCCTGCAGTGGTCTTCTCCACCCGAAATCTGCCACATTCTGTGGTCACACGTACAACAACGACAACAACGACCGCTCCACAGTCACACCGCCTGGCACCGTTTCCTTCTCTCTTTATATCCCAGCCGCTACAGCACCTCAGTGTCAACAATTCCTTCTATACATTCAATCCCACTGATCCTTCCGCTGTTCTTTTTCTCACCCTCTTTTATACTTGCTCAATTTCAATTGCCTGGTTTATATGACACTTTATCGTGCACTTGCTCAATTCTGTTTATATCTTGATTTGTTAGAATGATTTAACACACAAATCCAACAAAACTAAAATTTCCATTAACTCAGTATTTGCACCTGTATAATTGAAAATGATTAGAGAGAAACAGATATATACATACTAACAGCTATATACATACAAACATTCACAGATAAATTTTTCTGATATTAAATGCTTGAATATAAGCCTGAGGTGATTTCTTCATGTGGGCCATATTTACATTAATTTCCCTACACACATGGACTGTGTTGATAATTAGCCAGACTAACATTCAACTGTTCATGTCTTTTTCTTTTTTCATCGCCAATCTCTCTCTCAATTGCCCTGAGTCATATCTTCATTTCACTGAAATAAAGAAATGAGGAAGGAGTTCTCTAAACTCCCTCCAGCTTATCAACCTTTGTACCAAATGGCTCTGCCTTGAATCCTAATAGTGTAGATGCCATGGCCTCATGTCAAGGTACCATTTTCCCACGGGAAGCAGACACCACTGGACGCAACCGTCTCATCACATTTGCCCTCTCCCCCATGTGACTTCATTCACACTTTCCCACTAACACCACCCTTTTTATTATTTTCCTTTAGGAAAAAAAATATTTTCCCTTATGTTTACGGCTTTTAATTTTCTCTTGCCATTCTCTCTTAATCCTACTTTCATTGACACCAACAATCAGTCCTATTGCTGCTGATGACAAAATTAACTACTTCCTTTTTTTGAATCACTTTCATTATTTATTATTCATGTTATTTTCCTACATTAATGACGAACCTTGGATTTAAAAGAAAGACTTAAATATTTCCCGATTGCAGAGATATTAATTCATTTATCACTACCAAATTCACCTAAGATAGATTCAAATATTAGTATCATTTTATAAGCCCAAAACTGGGACTCACTGATCATAAAAAGGTTGTATGTTGTTAGTTAGCCAGACTAATGTTAAATCTGGAGGTCCTGGCTTTTGAGTGTATTTTTCCAACCATCATGGTCTATGGACAAGAACAGTTTAATTGTATTAGTCAGCAACACCCCTATGCGTTCAGGTGCCTGGATCTCAGGCTTGTCTCAGACTTTCAACTCCACAAGTCTCTCTTTTACACATTCTGCCCTACAAGTCTCTCTTCTGTTCACTCCCCCAGCCACTCTCACCCCCTCATTCCTTGATCTGTTTGGTCAAAGTGTAATCCTTATAGAGGTCACAGATATATCAAATGTTTCCTGTTTTTCTTTTGTACAAGCCATTTAGCAACTCCTGGTTTTTAAATTTTTCCCCAGGTGTTGTTTTCATTTTCAGCACTGTTCTCTATTACATGCCGTCTTGTTTTCTGCCAACATTTTTCTCACTGTGTATTTAGTAAAGGGTATCAAAGTGGAGTGGTAACACCTAACCAATGCTGTCAATAAGGCTCTCAATTCAGAAAGAGTCCAGACAACTTCTAAGATGAGATAGCTCAATCCACATGTCAACCAAAAAAGCCCTTTGCACATTTGCATCTAAATGCACAGCCATGGGCTTCAGGCACTCTGCCTTCAAGTTCTACTAGTATGTTTTGTTCTCTAGGCTTCACCTTATCTGGTCACAGGTCTCCTCCTCAGGAATCTTTCTGTGGTCTCTTTAGCCACTAATGTCTTCACTGTTTTTTGTTTGTTTGTTTGTTTGTTTGTTTTTGTTTTGTTTTGTTTTTTGGAAAAAGTCATTCTGTCCGGTCACCTGATTATCTTTACAGATTTCTCATTCATTTATTTATACCTACACTGATTACTTTGTCCCAGTAGTGTGAATTCAGTTAGCAAGAACTTCAGCTTTCTACCACCAAAATCACAGACTTCACAAAGAAAATGATCCACAAGCATTTTTAAATATATAAGCCAATTCAATTTTAAAAACCTTCATTCTTTTTTACTATCTTGATTCTGATATATACAATTCTGAATTTCATCTGAAGTTCAGAATCCAGTAAAGATGTATTTAACTTTTTGCAATAGTAGTATGCGTTACTCTGTGGTCTGTTCCCATTTCATCTTAGCAGAATATAAATAAGACATATAGTCTTAGCATTTCTGATAAGAAGTCAACAAATGTCATTCTTCTAATCTCCTAGGCTTGTACTTCAGTACTCTGAATTTTATATGGTACAGCAGTATTTCATAGATAATTATATTTATATATACACACACAGTTATTAATATGTATATAATCATATAAGCTCATGTATATCAATACATGTGTACACATGTATCTTTATGTTTATGTGTTGTATATGTACACCCACATCTAAGATCAAGCTTTTAAAGAAATACTGCAACTCAAATTCCTTGTGAATTGATCTACGAATATCAGCATGGCTTTTACTTCAATACTCATGAGTCACACAATAATCCAATAGTGCTTAACATATGCAAATTCAAAGAGAAAAATTATGAGAAAAAAATCACTCTTAGATAAACAAAACACTAATTTCATACATGCACTAAATACAATAATAATAATAATCAGTGAAAAACAACTCTAATTACCATTTAATTCATAAAAGACTTTTCCTTCTTGTACTGATTTACCTAATCTCGTGCTGTGAGAACCCTAGCTCAGTCGTGATCTTAAAGGTCATCATTCTGTTCTTTGACACTTAAAAAATGGGACTTACTGCAAAACAAAGGCAACTTACATTCATACATAGCAGTTTCATTAATGATAACCAAGGACTGATGAAAATCTAGAAAAACTGTCCTATATCTATGCTGTGAAATACTATTCAGCAACAAAGAGGAAGGCATGATACACAAACACCACAACTTATGGCTATATGCAGGAAATTCTGCAGAGTGAGAAAAGCCAATCCTGTCAAGACATACATGGCATGATGCTGTTAATACAGCATTATAGAAATGATACTACAAATGACAAATAAGTGGTTACTCTTTGCTGGAAACTTGTACATAAGATGTACAATGGAAATGTTCTTATATTAAACACATCAATGTCAACAATCGGTTTGAAATTTTGTTGTTGTCTTGGGAACTGAACACAGGGCCTGCACATTGAGCTGCTTCCCAGTCTTTTTTTATTTATGTTTTTTTATTATTATTTTGAAAGGAGGTCTTACTAGATAGCTAAATTCCCTATTATGGGCTCAAACTTGCAATCTTCCTGCCTGAGCATTCCAAAAATGCTGGCATTACAGGCGTATACCACCATGCTTGGCTTTGCATATAATTTTATAATAGAATTGTTGAATGTGTTGCATTAGAAGAATTGGGAATGACACCTGAGGTTGCTCTCATATCGAGTCCTACAATTGCATATGAATGTATAATGATCTCAAAATAAAAACATATAATTGTGAAGGTAAAGTGATTTAGAGCTTTATATACAGGTAATATAATCTTGAGTTGGAATGTGTAAAACCTAAAATTAATTGACTCTTCTTAGACCTCAAATTTATACTTTTAAGTTTGCCCTGGTAGGCCCATGTTTCTGACATTTAAAAGACAAACATTGATTCACAGCGGCCGATAAGTTCATACATAATTAAAACTAGGCCATATTTAGTTTCCAAACTTGATTTCCTTTTGTTAGAGACGTGTCAAATACACATGAGTAAGTTGGAAGCTGAAGATCAGTTATACTGGCTCAGATTCACAAGACCCAGAAGTGGCATGATTTTATAAAAATGGAAATTTTTGTTTAAACATTGTTTCTGACCTTTACCTACATTTCCTGTTCATTTTGTCTTCACATCATTCTAACATTCGGAATTGCAAGGCACTTGACTTGCTCCAAAAGAGAAAGAGCTTAGTGTTTGAAATGTTAACCAAAAGTTCTCAAGTCCTACCTTCTTAATAATTACATAAACCAAGGCAAGCAATTTTTCCTGCTCTGAGTTTTTTTTTTCCTTAGATATGAAAAAGAAACAACACTTTTATCTTAGGTTTAATATGAATATAAGCAGAAATACTAGCAGCAAAACAACTTAGCTCAGTTAAGGATGATCACTTTACTAATTAGCGATAAGTATCAGTGGGCCAGGCACTTGTCAGTAACTCAGCAGCCATACTCTGGCACATGTTACGTTCAGGCGAGAACGTGGAAAATAAAAGTATGTATTAGTAAGTACATAAAAAATATCAGGTAATGATACATTTTACAAAAATAAACAAGAAAACACAAAAAAACAGATTTCTGCAAACTATATTGTTAAAGGAATCAGGGAACTTCTGGGGCTCACAGTACCCTGATTCTTAACATTCTCTTTGGTTTGTTCATTAATTAAAGGTCATTACTATTACTTATTCTCAAGTAACATCTAATATATATACACATCTCAGTGACAATGAATGACAGTTATTTAACAGAACCATGTAAGTGTTCATTTGATTTGTGTGATAAATGTTACCTGTAATATTCTAATATTTGTATCCTGGAAATTCTTTCTGAAAACACAAATGCGCCACAACAACCATGAATTGATAATTGATATAAAAGTGTCATTTAATAAATATCCTTACCATAAGAGGTTCTTCATTAGATATGATCCCAAAGGTGATTTCCTAGTGAAAGACAGAGGAGAAAGGACAAAAAATCAACATTACACTGTATGATATTAAAGAAGTTTCCTTTTTTCCTAGATTATTTTCTCCTTTAGATGAACTATACCTATTTCCATATGACTACTGTAACTATCTTACCCATCAAAATAATTTTATATTTATTGTGATACTGTTGGCCTATTATAAACTAAAAAACATATCACCTAGTGTGAAAAATGCTCCAAGATTTTCCACCTCTAATTCTGGTGTAAATCATTTATTGGTCTGTTTTTTTTTTGTTTGTTTGTTTAAACAATCATGAAATTTGCTCCAACGGAGCTAAGTTAAATCTAAAATCTTATTTTTTAAATCAACTAAGATGTAATCAGTTTAATAATTTCTACATTATTTTTATGAAACCAACTAAACACACACACACACACACACCCAACATGAATTTGCATTTCATATGTATTTGGCATTTAAATTGGAATTTGAAGCTGCTGAATGACTTTAAACCATTTAATTCAATCAAGAAAAAGCATATTTTCTTTGTATTTTAGTATTCTGAACACTGGACACCTGAGATAAAAAAAGGAGAAAGAAAATGCTAATTTGTCTCTGAATTTTTAAAACACCTTTCAAAAAATCTTTTGCTCGTAGAAAATATTTCTCCACAATTACTTTTTTCCCATTCCTACCATATTCTTTCACTACCACACTTTAATTTGCATTTGGAATACTTAGAATGGAGCAAAAGCAAGATCCCCCAAATCAGAGGGCTGCTGTGAACCACTTTCAATAAAAGAGGAAAAACAAATGAATTACAGCCTGCATTAGGGTCTAGAATTGAAATTATAAGCACTCTGAGGAGTATTTATAGTATGTGGTCCAAGGATCCTGCTGAGCAGGTCCATTAACATTGTAGACCCTGCTGAATTATGAAAATGTTTCTAAGATCTAACATTTTTACAAAAAGATGCCAAAACTGAATCCTCCAAATGCTCCCTTGATAAATAAGAGGTGCTATAAGACTCCATATTTATATTGTACTCTTAAGAAAACTTGAAGACATGCAGATATATTTCACACGCTAAAATAGCAAAATGCCTGGCATTGAAATGAAGGAGCAGAGCAAGTGGAAAGCCCATTAAATAGACCTGATTTTAAATTCCATCACCAGGAGAAAATGACTCTGATACTCCCAAAGAAATAAAGTCCAGAGTTCCTATGTGCTGCTGAAGAATGCAAAAATGGGGCAGCTGGAAGTTTCAGGAAGGTTGGTTTTATTTTAACATAAAAAATAATGCATCATGAGATGGTTTCTGGTAACTAATAATATTTAAAAGGGCTCAATGGCCCCTGTTACACAATCCTAGATATAGCTTCTGGGCTAAAGGGTCTCGTGGCTTCTTTTCTATATCTGATTGTGTAATTCTGTGTTTCTATATCATTTGCAGTGACCCTACAAGAAAATAAAAACCAAAAAAGTCTGTTCATAAACCCTAAATGTCAAGCCCAGGACACTGCTCATGGCCTTTTTTTCCCCCTGTCATGAGTGTCCTAAAAGTCCTAGCTTGTATTTCCTTCTCAAGAGTTTTCCTCTCCTCACACTTACCTGAAGGCTGGGTTCAGGGTGTGTTTTCACAGCACCTGTGCTCACCTTCTATGACCCTTCAGTTCACAATTCACTTTAACTAGTGCTCTTGACTAGAAGTTCCTATAATCACTGCTTTATTCTTTAATAGTACAGGATCTAATTCATTTACTTGTTTAAACTAATATGTAAAAATATAAAAAGTTGAATTTATTAAATGATATAATGTTTGATGCTTGTTTATAGATAATGTGTAATTCAGTAAAACATAATTATCTCCTGATACATTTCTCTTTTTGTGGTGAAAACATTCAAAACATGTTTAGGTTGTTGAAATGCACAGCACATAATTGGTACCTACGGTCACCACAGTATTCAACATTATTTCAGGATTCTTGTTGCTTACTTGACTGCAATTTAGTCCCCATTGATCAATTTCTCTCCATCCCACCACCAATCATACACACCAGCCTAAAGTAGCTATTGCTTACTTTCAATGTATAAAAATCCATTTTTTTGTGTTTACATATAAATGACATCACGTAGGACTTGACTTTCTGAGCCTCACTTACTCCACTTAACATAATGGCCTCTAGTTCCATGTGGTTGCCCGTGACAGCATTTTATAATTTCATGTCTGAATACTACCCCAGTGCATGAATGTACATTTTCTTAGTCAAAGTTGACAGATACTTAGACCGTTTCCTGTCTTAGTTATCGTAACTAGTGCTGTGACAAGCGGAGGTAAAGTATGTGTTCTTCACTTGGATCTTGCTTTTGTTTTGCTTCAGTTTTTAATACAGTCAGCCATTCTATGCCTTTTAATTGGAGAATTTAAGCCATTTACACTCAAGGTAATTACTGAAGGTAAGGTCTTCCTAGAACCCTTTTGAGAATTTGCTTTCCAGATCTGCTGAGCTTCCTCTGATTTTTTCCTTACCTGCTTCCTCTTCCTTTGTCTTTTTGCAAACTGGGTTTGGCCCCAGGGCCTGGAGTGCATCAGGTAAGCACTCTGGCAGTGACCCACAACCTTAGCCCCCCCCCCCCTTTTTTTTAATTTTGGGATGCAGTCTTGTTAAGCTGCACAAGGAGAGTTTGACTTTGTGATCCTCCTGCCTTGGCCTTCCAATTAATTGGGACTTCCAGACACGTACTACCACATCTGGTACTTTCTCTCTTACAGTCTTCTTTGATGATTAGGTCGATAGCTCTGGTAATGTGTTTTATTTATTTTGGTTCACCATGATACAATTTTACAACCTGCATAACATAGGGCTTATAATACGCATCTTTTCATTTCTGAAATGACAGCAAAATAACTTGATTGTAAGGATAAGAAGAGAATCAAGAGAAAATATTCTCTCAGCTTTTGCTTATGTGGGAAAGTCCTTGTTTCTCCTTTCAACCTGAACAATAGCCTCAATGGATTCAGTATTCTTTGTTGATGATTCTTTTTATTTTTCTTTTTCCTTCAGTATTGTGGTAATCTCTTAACATTTTCTTGTGTCCTGGATCTTAAGGCTACTACTGAGAAATTGACTGTCAGGTGGAATAGTGTGGCCATGGCCCTTTGTGGAGTTGTTTTGTTTTGTTTTGTCTTACAGTCTTGAGAATCTTCACTCTATCTTTCCTGTAGAGCTTGGCTACAAGATGTGTTTAGTTAGATTTCATTGAGTTAAATTTAAATGGTGACCTCTGATCTTCCTGCCCTGGTTATCAGTACCCTTCTGTTGCTCTAGGAAGTTTTCTGTTATTCTTTGAATAAGCTTTCTATCCCTTTGGCATGTATAGTCCTTCTTTAAAATCTTAATAACCCAAGTGTTTGTCCTTTTGATGCTGTCCTAATGTTCTCATGAGATTTTTTTCCTTATTCCTTTTCCTTTTTCAACTGTATACTGTATATTTCAAATAGTCTCTCTTGGATATTACTAATTCTTCTTTTAATCTATCCTGCTATTGGTGCCATCCATATTAGATTTTGTTGAGTGCATTTTTAGGCTCAAAATCTTTTGATTCTTTTTAATTGCTTCTCTTTGTTTTCTGTCAGATCTATGTGTGGTGGCATCTTCTATCTCAGTACTCAGCGAAATAGAAGCAGAAAGATCACAAGTTCCAGTCCAGTCCGGAAATTTACAGATTTAGTGAAACCCTATCTCAAAATGAAAGGTAAAA
Source organism: Ctenodactylus gundi (assembly GCA_004027205.1). Taxonomy (NCBI): domain Eukaryota; kingdom Metazoa; phylum Chordata; class Mammalia; order Rodentia; family Ctenodactylidae; genus Ctenodactylus; species Ctenodactylus gundi. The sequence continues at coordinate 62,970 of PVKB01004471.1, forward strand.
AGACATCAATGTGCAATGTAGCTCAATGTGAAGACCCTGGATCCCAAGTGCTGCAAAAATCAAAACAAGTCTCTTAGTATATGATAGCAGTTCATTGTATCTTCAAGCTGAGTGTCCTTATACCAGCTATTTTAAATTATCTGAATTTTTCAGTATTGTTAATAGTTCTATATATATATATATATATATATATATATATATATATATATATGTATATATATATAGTAGCAGATGTCTTGAAGGTTAATGCTTGTTGGAATGATTATCTGAATGTTGAACGAATATTTATTCCAGTCTTCCTAATGCAATTGCGTTTCTTTCTTCCCTTCCAGAAAGTCTAAGCAGACTAACATTTTCTCTGAGCATGTAGTCAGCTCACTCTTTCAGCATTAGATGGTACCTGGTTGCAGATTTACCAGCAATGTCCTGCTGGTATATTCTCCATGTTTCAGTGCCCCAGGACAATCCAAACTCCACTTGACTTCAAATGCTCTGTTCATGAATGTTTTGGATCTGGAGTATTTCTTGAAAGCCTACGTGCCTGTGGATACTGTGTATGATTGGGAGATGAGGCCTGGCTTGAAGAGGCTGGTACTTGATGTAAAGGGGTGTGTGCTAGCTGAGACCTTTCTCCTACACTTGTCTCTCTTCTGCCATGAGTAGTTCTTGCTCCAGCTCCCGTTCTACCATGTGGTTCCACCATTTCAAGCAGACAGCCTGTGAATGAACTGTGACTTTCTGAAACTGTGAGCTAAAACAACTTTCTAAAGTCTTGGATGTTGGGTGTTGAGTCACAGCAACGAGAAAATAAGATGATTTATTATTTTGAAAGAAATCATAGTTTATCTATCCCCTTAACCATCTCTCCAAGGCTAAGGTAGCCCTCTACTCATATTCTATACTTATTGGCTGGTATCCAGACACTGTAAGATTCCGCCCAACTCTTTGCAGAGTCATCACTATGAACCAGCCCAGGATCCTATGTCATATCTACGGCCAAAAAACTGTGTTAAATTTGGAGCTCACAGCCTACCTAAATTAGTCCAATCCTTAAGAACAAAGCCCTCACTACAAGGAGCTGCTGGTTGCCAAGAGAGACTCATGGCCCCGTATCACTACAATCAGCCCTAAGTGATGCTATCTGGAATCAAAATGCAATAGACATAGACTGGAGCCTCATGCCTTTCTCTGGTGCTGCAGCTGTTCCAGAGGCTCTGGTCTCAGGTAAACATGGGAACAGATGCTGTTAGGATCTTCTCAACACTAGATTTTACCAACCTAGCATTGAGGTCCTATATATTGCTCAAAGTTTAACTGGTATTGATGGAAGCCTTTTGGGTTAAATTAGGTTGTTACTGAGTCTTACAGCTGGATAAGAGACTTGCACACTCCTGGAGGTACGATGACACCCACACCACAGCTGGTGGTAACAGTGGCCAAAACAAGAACTCATATTACTGGAGCACAGGTTTTTGCCTACTAACATGGTAATTGTAGAGCCCCGTTTGTGAGCATCATTCTGGCAAAGTGCCCAAGAAAGGGGAAAGTAATGGTGAAAGTTAGTTCCTTGACCACCAAGTGTGGTACAATGTGAATCTCACAGTCACAGATGCCTACAATATTTTCTACCAGATGCTCCAGCCAGATTAGATAATCATCTTCCGGGGTCTGTCTGAAATATTGGGCCTTCATATTCTACTGAGTACTTTATCTGAGACAAATCCCTGTGTCGTATTTCCCAGGGCTTGAGTCCTACTCACTGGTACTTTTGTCTTTGAGGCTTGGGATAGGATGGAGGAGGCAGCCTCCTTGTCATTTGTCCTATCACAATACCATAAACTGTCTGGGGCTAGAGGTCACAGAACTGTGCCCAGTGCTGGTTTCCACCATGGCAAACCTTGTCTTGAGTTTCAAGTGTGAAGCTTGGAAGTAATTTTTCTCCACAAACAGGAAATATCTGCCTCTCTACAGGCTGAAAGGCTTGCAGTTAAGAAACTGGTAACAAGAGCAATTTGTCCTTCCTGACTTTAATGTATTTTTATGTTTTAATATTAAAGCAGGCACAACTGTCTCTCACCTGATATTTTTTTTTTCAGTGCTTGGACTGGTAGTTTGATAATTTAAAAAATAGTAAATCTGCAGGGAAAGATCAATTGATATCTTCTGCCAATAACTTGGTACACCTCATAGTAGGTGTTATTTCAATTAAAAGTTGTTTAAAAACAAGTTTCAGGCAAGCATCAGTTCCACAGTGTTGATTTTTTTTTTTTTTTTTTTTTTTGATACAGAGTCTTGCTCTACAGTCCAGACTAGTCCTGAACTCAAACCTATAGCCCAGGCTGGACTCAGTCTCATGTTAATATTCCTGCCTCAGGCTCCTGAGTGTATTTTAAAATTTTTGAGATAAATTTTGGAATTACCATATGATTCAGAGGTTAAGCAAATTTATTTCCTTAAGGACATCACAGACGTAGTGATTTATATTCTGTGTATTACTATTATCAAGTGGACCCAAAATTTCTTTGACCTATTACTTGACCTATTCATTTGGAAAATAATTTAGTATTGGTGACAAATTAGTTCCCAATTACTTTGGGAGACACTTATTTCATGCATGCTGAATAGAATCTGGCAAGAGTAGGCCTTTAAGAAAAACTGCACCAGTTATTTGAATTTAAATTATGTGGCCTTTAAGCTTCTCAATTGATACAATTTTTCCAAATTTTTATATTAAATAACATTTACATCATCTCATATTTTCTATGTTATGCTCAATAATTTTAACTTTTTGCAAAATAATTCAGAATTGATGACAATGTATGCATATGCAGTATGATATTCTATCATTAGGCAGTATTTTATTTATTTAATGTTTCTAACTTTTGTGCACTGTAGTCATTTCTACAAAACCAAAACTCTTTATACCTTCTCCTATATAATACTTCATACTTTTTTGAATTCTATTTTCTGGGCTAAACATCTAAGACTGTATTCTTCCTACAGAGTGGATTCTGTATTTCTGAGTTGACAGCAATCTTGTTTAAATTTGAGTTTATTGATTCTGGTGTATTCTTCCAAAAATCTTAATATTTGAGAGAGATGCATAGCTCAGTCCCATGTTTTTATTCCACTCATGTTGCTTCTGTTTTCTAGAATATTTTTTATTCCTCTTTGTTTTTCTATTTGAACATGAGATGAAGTTCAAACTCACTGCCTGCTCAGCTAGGTTACTTTCATTTGTTTTCCCTTCTGCTATCAGACAAATCTCTAAAGACTCGTGGTCTATTGTGACAATTTAGTCTTCTAATTTTCTGTCTTTCTGGCTGAGGTTCTATGTGTACTTTTTAATTCACTAAGAATTTCAAGTATAAGGAAAACAACTGCTTTTCTAGACATATGAGTTATTATACATAAATCTATTAATGAACTAGTTTCCTAAAAATACGAATAGATATTTATATGCAGGTTTATCTTACATAATTGTAGCTCTTATAAAAAAAAACCCTCTTGATCTTTTGATTATAATGAATTAAGTCAAAGAACAAAGGGCCAGGTCTTCCTGACCTTCTCAGCTTTTCTCTGTATTGAAGAGACAGAATGAAGGAACGAGATGACATGCTTCAAGTCTGAAAATGTTCCTCTGCAGATTTTCTTGTCTTGATCACGAATGGCTCTTCGAGTAGGGAGCACTAGGAGGAGGCATCCTGTGCTTTACTCTCAAGGTAGCAGAAACACAATGGTGAACAAAATGCAGACTGTGGTATTATCAGGTCCCAACAGCAACAATGGGATGCCATATTTCAGAAGCAGCTACACCAATCAATAATGCTTTCCAGGACTAAGGCATGGGTGGCGTCTTGATTCGCGATGACACCCAGTATCCCCTTTTTTGGCCTTTTATTACTTTAGTAAATATTTCTCTCCATTGATGACTTCTCTTTGATGGCACCCAAATGGCCACTAAGACATATAAAAACGAATTAGAAAACGTGAATGGTAGCTGCAATCAAATGCCATAATTACCCTAGTGACTGAAAAGAAAGACAGAAAATCCAAAATATCTTTGAGAATGTAGAGCAACCAAAATTCTCTCATGTAATTGGTGGTTGGTATATGAAACTGGCCCAGTCTTTTTTCAGAACCTATTAGACTACTATGGAAAGTGAATGTACTTTAATCTCTAGGGCCCAGGAGATCCATTTCTTGGCATATATGTTCACCTTAGATTTGTACCAGTGTTTACCAAGGATATGTAAGAAATGTGTAACAATTGGATCCTGAATATCATACACATCCACATCAATGAAATAGAAATAGAGAAACATTCACTTCTCTAGACGCTGAAATGACTGCCTATGACTACATGCCACCACATGTATAAGTCACAGAAACATTAAGAAAGAAGCCAGACATAAAATTAAATATACTGTGCTATCTCACAAACAATGATATAAAAATATTCTATGCCATAGAAGTTAGGATGATCTACTACCATTGGAGCATACTGTGATATTGGTGATGACTTTTTAAGCTGGTAGTGGTTATGCAGAGACTTTTGCTTAGAAAAAAAAATCTGCTGGGCTATCCTTCTATAACATGTGCACTTGCCTGTGCACAGATTGTCTTTCTTCATAAAGTATTTTTTTTTTAAAAAAATAATTCACTTCAGATCAAGATATACTAAGGCACAGATGGGATAATTTTAGCCTTGAATATTCAAGTGCAAATATTCGACTCATCACTTCTAGCCTTTAAAAGAAACAAGCAAGAAGTAATAAAATTTCTCCAGAACACCTATTTAAAAATTAACTATTAGTTTGAAAAACCAAGGGTATTTTCTCTCCCTTCTTGAATCAAGGCATATGTAGTTTTATTCGCCTTCCAAGTTAATGTAAGATTCTTTTGCTCTATTTCAAAGCACTTTTTACACTAACTTCTTATGTAAATTAAAAGCTTTAACACATACATTTCAATTTCTTTTCCAAAATCTCACAAATTGTCTTTCATAATAAATCCGATTTACAACATAGGTCATGAATAAAAATAGTTTTTGCACGTATATTTAAATGTACCATAGACTTCCGCAATGTATGTAAATATTTTAATTCACTATTACTTCTCATTATTACTATCTGACTTACATAAAAACAAAAATTTTGTATTTTCAAAACAGAAAAAGGAAATGTAAGTGAAATGGAATTTGAAAGAAGATGATTTTTGTCTTTCATAATTAAATATTAACCCGGGACTTGATTCTAACACATGAAGGCATATCTCCTAAGTTCAAGTACAACTGCTACTAGATTTCTTTACAACAATCCTCTTATGGGGAAAAATATACAAAAAACATGCAATAAAACTTCAAAATATAATTACACTAGACAATGCCCTAACTAGTCGATGGCTTAGTCCTTTTTTTTTTTCCTTCCTTCCTTTCTCCATTCTGGGGAACAAGCCAGGGCTGCAGGTGTGGCAGAAACAGACTGTACCACTGAGCTACATCTCTCACCCTTGCATTCCCGTTTTGCAGCAAATGTTTCAACCAACTAGGAATACTTCTACAGAACGGGAATTATTAATACTCTAAGTAACAAAATGAAAAAGAAATCCTGCATAAAGTATAGAATTTTTTGATGCTCGGAAACTCATATAATTTTCAGACTTTTGTTACATGCATTACTGCTTTGGCATCCTAAATTACTTTTATTCTTTCAAGCATTTCCCTTCTCCAATTCATTAAGATCTCTCTACCTTGTTATGATTAAATAATTGGGGGTATAATTTTCTTGGCTGTGATGGTTGTCTTGTATATAAGATTTTTGAGAAGGATTCAGAATCAACACCACTAGATCACAGTAACTCTCGTCTGTGATCTGTACCTTCAGCATTCCCAAAACTTCTATGAGTTAAAAGTACCATCTTTAGGAGGAGCCATTGAGAAGTGGTGGAACTTTTGAAAGGTGGTACCTAGAGCAGCCTTCTTATGTCATTGAGGGTGTAAAATTACATGGGATAATGGGGCCCTGACTGGCCCTCTTTCTCTTTTCTCTCGGTGCAACATGAATAGTTTCACCCTACTGTATACTCTTGCTGAAGTGGGTTGTCTTAGCACAACCCCAACAAAAGTATTTTAGTTCACAGATTGAGGCATTTAATCATTGATCGAAACCCCAAATCTATGAATCAAAATAAACATTTTAATAATTTATATCAGGTTATCATCTTTAATGTGACTAGACTATGCCCATCGTCTAGCCTCTGGGAGGAAGCATTCTCTTTGAGAACTGTACACTACAGCTTGAGTTAATTTTCTAAAACACTCCGTAGATTATGTTTTCATTCCATTATCTAACAAATGAAGAGGAGAAATCTTTTTTGTGTGTTTCTTTGTGTTGTTGGGGATCAAATTCAAGACTTCACATGTACCAGGCATTTGTTTTACACCTGAACTCTATCCTTGGCCTTACTCTGTTATTTAAGGAATTTCTTCCCCTAGTTTCCTCCAGCCCTTGGGTATGCACTGATCCAGGACGTTCACCATAATGGTTGACACTCATTTCTAAAGTTATGTTACAATCTAGTGAACTTTTGTTTTAAACACAAATACCACTATTTTCCTCCAGCAGCAGACTTTAAATTCTATGCACTTATATTGATACGCTTACACACATAGACATATTCCTCTGTGCATATTCCATGTAGATTTAGTTTCACTGACACATAGACATTAATAGATTAAATGTTGTATACGTATAGAAAATATTTTCATCATTTACTCACCCAAATACACATTGAGTCTTAACAAATTTATGAAATGCTGTATAATGAATTAATATTTTCTATTAATTGCTAATTAGAAAAACAGAATCAAATACCTTGTAAGAATAGAATCTCCAACTAACTTTATCACATTTGACTTGCATAGAGTGATTCTGTCTGTGATGCATATCTACCCCTCAGAAAGCCTTCAGGCACTGCTTTTCAATTTGGTACTTCCACTCCCAGAAGAACTTAGTTTCATCTACACACTTGAAGATTTCACCAGGTTCTGTTTCCTCCAACTCATTTCTAAGCTCCTTAGATAGTATCAATCCCTGGTGGGCTCGGGTAAGTAAATTTCAGCAGAAGAGCAAGTGACACTTAATCTAAAAACGAAACTGAGGTCACAAGTTTTTACATTTACATCAAATAGCGACCACACACCGTGAATCAGCACTCTTCAATGGAACTCTCCAGGACGATAAAATGGTTCATACTGATGACATTCAGTTTGTCAGCTATATGTACCTGAATCCTGTAATAAGTATGGCTCAACTGACTGATGAACTGAAATTTGAATTTCATTAAATTTTAATTCAAACTGCCACATAAAACCAAGGAGCTTAGATTTGAGCCCTCACTCAACACTGTTTTCCTGGATTTTCATAAGAGAGGAATTAGAGATTTTAAGTTACCTTTCATCCCAAAGTTGACAATTACATAAAATTAAATTTTAAACAATACCATTCCATCTCTTAACTTGACTATAAACTCCAGGAGGAAGCATGACAATTTTAAAAATGATTTGAGGGAAAGAAGAAATAATCTGATGAAAATTGATATCCACAGTGACTATAAGTTTATGTAATGGAAGAATTAAGGAAATAAACAAAACAAAGTATGAATAACTCAACTTATTGATTCACCAGGCATTTTTAATGATATGATTTAGGAAAACTCCAGGGGAAAGAGTATGCTTAAAGCTTTGCAGAAGGGAAGGTTTTGTAAAGACTGGGGGAAAGAATGGAAAAATTCTTCTTAGTCCAATGACGTGAGTAGAAAAGATTTCATCATGGTCAATAAGCAAAAGACAACATGGTCTTATACATACTCTGAAGGATTCAGTATACAGCAATTAAAACTAACAAATGAATTTATTAAATGCCCAAGATACAATGTCAACATGCAAACAATTAGTAGCATTTTGGTAGGGTATCAGAAAAAAAGTCTCTGAAAAGAATGTAGAAAAATAATCACACTGACAGTCGTTATGAAACATATAATTCAAAGAACTGAAAAAAATGAGAGATGTTGACAAAAACTATAAACTATATTAATTGATGGGAGAAATGATAAATGTGCAGAAAAGTGGGAAGACACTTAGAGCCCAGATCAGAGGAAGAGTCAAAACGCCCGTACGACCAAAGCTACAGATTCAACACAATCGCTAGCAAAATGCCAACGACGTTCTTCACACAAATAGAGATCACAGTTAAAAAATTATGAAAGTATAAGTGACTATTGATAATCAAGAGATCTTTGGCAAAATAAATAAATAAATAAAACTAACCAAATTTTTTACAAAAATCAAAGATGGAAGAATCTTAATACCTGACTTCAAAGTGAATTCTAGAGTGACCAAAAGAGCATGATTCTAGCATAAAAACACACACAAAGACCACCTTAACAAAGGGAGCTCAGATATACATGCAAACATTTACACCAAACATGAGATGTAGAAGGTAGCTGAGGTGAACAGCTCAAGACCATGGTTTGGACAAAAATTCTTCAGAATAAGAGCTCAAAGGTACAGGGGAAAAGGAAATACAGACAAGTCGGGTCACATCAAACTGAAAGGCTACTGCATGGAAAATAATACAATGATTATTTCGATTACAGAAGAAAAGAAAATATTTATCAACTATACATTTAAAATGCTGTTTGTATTTAAAGTACACGAGAAGCTCTAACAAGTCAGTAGTAAAAAACCAAGTGGTGGGATTTAATTAATGAATGGTTAGCAACAAACTTGATCAAAGAGAAGAAATGATAGCTACATTTGAAGCTAGGCTTGTGGAAGTAACCCAGCAAGGTCAAAAAATAAAAATAAAAACCAATGGGAAAATAGAACAAAAAGGCATTCCATTCTCCTTAGCCTAATAGTAAATTTCTCAGCAGAAACCTTATAGCAGGAAAGGATGCAATGGGGTATTTCAAGTATATTTAAAAAAGTAATCTAAAATAAGCCCCCAAAAAGAGATATAGTAAGAGCAATACTGAAGGCGAGATTATAGCAATAAGTATTCACATAAAAAGGAAGAATCTCAACAAAATCAAATACATCTCTAAAATTTAGAAAAGAACAAACCAAATCCAAAATTAGTAGAGAGAAATATGAACAAAAATAATTAAGAGCCTAACAAATAGATTAAATAGACTGATTGAATAAACAAAAAGATTTAACAAAAGTCGGTTCTCTGAAAAGATGGCTTGATGTGCCAAATTTTAGTTTAGCTAACAAAACAAAAAGAGAAAGGACTCAAATAGAAATGAAAGGGAATAAAGTCAGTATACCAAGGAGGCACCTAAATGCCTAATGTTTAATGTTTAATACAATGCTTTCTACAATAGCAAAGATGTAGAATATACCCAGTTCACTACTGACAATGAATGTTATGGAAGAGGTAATATCCTATGTATAAAGAAGTATTGTCCAGCCATAAGCGAGAGTCAAATTCTGTCATTTTCACCAAATGGATGGAACCATACAACATTATAGCAAAACAAGTCAGACATAGACAAGTATTCATGTTGCTACTCATACTTTGAAACAAATAAACAAATAGAAAGTCAATTGGAAAGTTGAATGGGGGTTTGGAAGCACAGGGATACAAGGTTTAAAAAAAACAAGTTGGGTTTTACCAATACATGGGATATTCACATATACAAATATCTCACTGACAGTCACACATACACATAATATATATTAATTTAAAAGTTCTAAAGGCTTAAAACAGCCCCTCAAATGATATATACAAACAACTAACAGTTACATGATAAAATGGAAACTCATCAATAATAATCAGAGGAACATAAGCAAAACCCCACTCCCAATTATAATGACTATTATGAACGGAAAAGAAACCAAAACATAACAAGTGCTGGTGAGGGTGTGGAGACCTTTATCCTTTACACACTGTTGGTTGCAAGGTATACAAGTACAGCCATTGTGGACAAGAGTGGAGGTTCTGTAAACTGGATAAAAATAGAACTACTAAACTTCCATATGATCCAGCAGTTCTACTACAGAATGCATTCAAGGAAATGAAGAATGTATGTTGAAAAGATGTCTGCACTCATACTTTCCATGTAGCATTACTCATGATAGCTAAAACATATCATCAACTTTAGTGTCCATCAAAGGTGAGGACATTAAAATAATGCAATACATATACATAAGGGAATGCTGTTGGGTCACAGAATTGGTGAAATCTTATCATTTATGAGAAATCACACATTCCTTTCTTTGAAATGGTAATGAGTAGATACTGTCTTACCACAGAATGATAGCTGTGATGAGACTGTCCATTTTTAGTTAGCTAATTTAACTATTCCATAATATATGTGCACTTCAAAACATGTCTTCCATGACAAAAACAAACAATATTATCTATTTAAAATTAAATATATTTCATATATAATAAAAATCACATGAAAGCTCAGAAACCCAGTAACCTGAGAGGTGCCTTCACCTTAAAAGCCTATAATTTAACATAACTTGAGACAGCCTCTACATGCACTGATGAGAAAATGTCTAAATTTAGACTTGACTGAGATGCTTCCTCTATTTTGCTTAACAAGAATAGCATTAAGAGAACAATTGCAGAGGGCCTGTCTCAGTCGTGCAGAGTCAAGAGAAAGGACAAAAAGCTGAATCAAGAAAAAGAAAAGTCGAGGAGAGAGAGAACTCTGTGGATCAATTATTCCTCCCAGCATATTTACTCACTTTAAGAACATACACCTGGCAACTTCACCGTGATGTATTCTAATTTATCTCTCTTCTACAATGTAATTTCCCCAGCTATAATTTGAAATTTAATTATGTTCTTAATTAGCTATTTCTGCTCAAGGAGTGATATGCCTCAGGAGTGGAAGAATACAATTCTTTCCTCAATAACTTCATACCGAACATGTTACATGGACCACAGATGCTTCTTGGCTAGAGAGAGGACATCCAGTTGGGAGGACAGTGAAGATTTCCCAAGGGAGGTGGCATGGAAACGGACCTCGGCTTATGGGCGGGAGATTGGGCAAAGTGACATCTGGGTGTCCGTCCCAGCAGTGTTATCACGGAAAATCATCCAGCAGATCCATCCTGAAATTATTCACTGTTTAATTCTCTATGAAGATAAAACTTTGCTTGACATGTCCCTTCATATTATTTAGTCAGCAGACCTACAAGTCGCATGTTGCAGCCTCCCCCACGCCCCGGAAAGACAGGTTCCAGTTTTGAATCTCTCCTTGCAGTCATGTTCTACATTTTTTTTTTCATCAGTCCCTACACATTCTTGTTTCAACAACTGCTTTTACTTCACCGTCTTATCAGTTCTTTAATAATGTAAATAAATCATTGGCATGTACCCACTTCAGATAGATATAAAGGCCACATATATTGCTTATGTATATTTTTGGAATAGAATTTTAAAAATAAGAGCACTTCAAGTAGAAGGATTTTAGTAACAAAATGTAACATTGGTATTTTAGGAATGAACAAGTAAATTTTTATTTTGGTAAATGGCAACCCGTGCTTCTCTGGGAGAAGATAGCAGCAATAGGACTTGGTGGTCTACAGTAACATGAAGCTGAAATTGCATAATTGTTAAAGAAGCCGCCAAACACAAAATCATACATGAAATTTATATTTGCTATAAAAGGTGGCAAAAATTTCATGCTGTTAAAGGCAAAGCTTACTCTTTTAAGATGAGGGGGCACGGGTTAAAGAGAACCATCACAGAGCCTCTGGAGGGTGGGGATTTTCTAACTATACTGATGTCTACAGTTTATGAAACTTGATATAGCTTAAAATACGTAAACTTTTCTAAAAATTATACACTTAAAAACACACGCGCACGCACACACACACACACACACACACACATAATAGATGTCTGCAAATGTGTATAATAAAAAGAACAGGTCTTTAAATTTTATTTTCAATATTTCCAAAGAATTGCCAGCACTAATTCTGTAACTATAGGTTATCTTCCTGTAAATATAATCTTTATCACACGCATCAAGCCCAAAATATGTGATGTTACAATTCTATCTTCAGTTTCCTCACAGAAAAGAAAACACTTTTTTCCTTAGGAATACAGATACTGAGTCTTAAGTTTTATGATCTCTCCACAACATTTTATAGCTATCTTATCACATATGAATTGACAGAAACATTTTTAGGTATCACAATGTATCAGTTATTTCCAAAATGTTATTTTTCAAAGAAAGTTAATTTCAAAATAAATATATTAGTTGGTCAGCTGATTGTGTAACTATTTTTGCAGTTATAATAAAAATGCTACATATAGCTTTGCATATGAACTCTTGTAATAACATTATTGAATTTGTTCATGAAGTGGAAGTCAAGTAATCTTAGCCTACAATTTTACATGAAGAACACATGGTAGAGATCAGACATAGGTCTCAGAAATACTGAAAAGCTTTAGGATGTAGAGCATGACTGAATCTGGTCACATTGCAGTAGGTTATGTACAGAGAGATCATACATGTATCTGCCGCCATGCAGATTTGACAAAAAAAAACATCCTGTTTATATTTAGGTCAAGACTGTTTCAAAGAAGGTTCTAAACTATAGTTGAACGAAATTCTGGTTTTCTATGTTGGATCAAGCATCTAGTGAAAAGCTTTTAGCAATTGCATTACATGGTGCCAATGCTGCTCAGAATAGTATTATCTGAAAATATTGCATGTATTGAAAACAATAAAATATTATCTGCAGAGGGGCTGGGCCTTTAGTTCCATGAAAGACTGTGTGCTTAGCATAAAATTTTTGGGTTGGATCTCTAACAGCAAAAAAGAAGAAGAAATAAAAGGGGTAGAAAAGAAAAGATAATTAACAGCCTATTAACATAATGCTGGGTAGGATAAGGCTGAAATATACTAAAATGGAATTTTTATTAAAATAATATTTTAAATTAAAGTCACATACAGTCATACATTACACAAAACAGAAAAATATTTTTACTAATTCATCATGAGGTTCTTCATAATTATTAATGAAAACATTATTGACAAATCAGTAATTTCTTTAAAGGTATCAACCTATTTCATTATAGCAAAAATGCCATTGTCCATGCTACAGTATTTTTCTCCAACATGAGAAACTGTGAATCAGGGCAGGAGGGACGGCTCAGAGGTCAAAGCACTTGCTTAGCAAGTGCCAAATCAATCGCTAAATAACCAACTTGGATTCCCCAGCACCACATAAAGCAGACATGGTGGCTGAGGCCTGTAATCCCAGAACTCAGGAGGCTGAGACAGGAAGATTGCTGTGAGGCCAAGACCAGCCAGCTTGGGCTCCATAGTGAGTTCAGGTCCAGTCTGGGTTACAGAGCGAGACCTTGTGAATACTGTGTTTTCTTTTACCCTGCATTTTGTACCAATATATTACCATCCCCTCTGTGATGGCTTGCTTTATCAGATGTAATATTTTTCTACATCTTTCAGAACAGACGAATTACCATTATGTGGCAAGTCAAGGACTGTGGAGAAGGTTGGAGGAACAAGCTGGTGGGCGTGGCCGACGGTGTGGGAGGTGTGCGCAAGAGCAGCTGCGCAGGTGAAAGTCCAGAGAGAATCCGGACTGTAGCACGTGAGTTGTCATTTTCTCGTTATTTAAAATTAAACACACAAGTGACTGACAGAGAATGCATTTCTCAGAGCCTAACAATACAGGTCCTTGTTTTATCTTCTTTCAAAAAAATCTGTCTGGAACAGAATACGTCGGTAAAGTGTTCGCCCTGGGGCGAGGCTAAAGAAGGGAGAGCCGCGCAGCACGTGGAATTTAAAGATGTTTATCTTTCGCTACAAATGTTTGCATTACCAGCCCATTAAACTTTTCAGAGTTGTGCCTGTGCGCTAATGACTTTTTCCAGCCAACCAAATGTGACATTTCCAGAGGAATTAATCTTAGTTCATTACAAAGGGAGGGAGAACTGATTTGCTTTAAAACTACTGACTGCTGGAGTGAGAAAAAGAAGACACTGGGTAGACACTGGCATTCTCAAAGCTTCACGTAATAGGATATTTGAATCTGTGAAAGTCGAAACCAAGCAGTACTATTTTCTTTCCTTATGATAACAAGATGTGGCTGGTCCTTAACAGTGTGACTCTCTTTTGAGCTTTCAGAGTTTTGCTACACTGAATCATGCCTCCCCAGAGTCCTGTTTTGTAAGCAGAGGCCAGTAATAAAAGCGACCTTAATGGCTGATTCCGGTGCTTCCTACAATGCACCTGCATCCTCAGTGGGCCAGCCAGGAGCAGCAGCAAGCCACTTCTCTGCTGTGAGCCTTCAAGTGTCATTAACGGATCATTGAGTCAACAGATAACGACAGCTCCTTTGGACAACTCCAGCTCTAAGCTGCCACACCGGAGGCAGGGAGTTAGAGATTTTAACAGCTCACAATATGGCTTAAAGAAATTCAAGAAGAAAAAAGGATGCATTTCAGCAACATCAAAATAATAAATTATCAAGGAAACGGCATAAAAATCCAAAATAAAGAGCTACTGGAGCATGGGGAGCTTTGTAGAAATATATCGTGGGTGTTATGCTCTCTTTAAAATATAAATATTTACCACTTAGTAAATAAATAAAACCTAGGGACTTGGAAATGCTGCACACGTACACTTAATTAACTAATTAGTTATGTCTTCTATGAGGTACCAAAACATATACTTTGTTTTCACCTGTAGTCAATTTGCGGACATTTTCTTGTTAACATTGTTATGACTTCAGTTTTTTTTTTTAAATTCCCAAATAAAACGTATGAAGCTCTATTAAATGGAACTAAGAGGTAAATATTAATCTATTTCATAAATTAATCACTTGTAGAATTTTAATTATCCTGAACAAAGACTTGATTTTTAAAAAATAAGTATTGAGCACACTTTCAGGTATGATTTTTGAATGTTTGTGAAGAACTTGAAACAGAGAACTTCATTCAAAACATAAGTTCACTGTTTCTAATATACAGTCCAAATATTTTCTGGTTTAAGATAATTGTTGGCATTTATTGTATCTTATTATTAAATGACATTGTCCTAAATTTGTCATCCGTATTACTTTCATACCAAAATAACTCTGCAAATCATGAATGTCATTTATTACCTTTTATAAATAAGAGAAAATCTTACCTAATGTCGTACTGCCAAGAAGCTTTGGGAGCACATTCCTGGCAGTTCATAGCCTGTAGTTTGTCCCACTGAACCTGGATTCTTAGCGCAGTTCTTCCCCCTGTTCTTTGTTGTTGTTTTGAAGCCGTGGTTCTCAAATTTGAGCCTGGCCCAGAAGCACACTTACGGCTGTTTAAAACCCAAAATACTGAGCTCCATTCCTCGTGTTTCTTACTAAGCAAAGCCATGGTTGTGCCTGAGAAATATAAACCTTAAAGCCAGGCATCTTGTGGTATAAGGCAAGTGCGTAGGTCCCGTTTCTTATAGGCGGAGGCTGTAGGAGTTCTGGAGCTCAACATTTCGCCATTTCGGCAAAACAAGAAGTTCCGACTCAGTGAATATGGTGGGAGGGAAGGGGCCATTTTATAGGTTTAAGAAGACTCCAGGTGATGGTGATAATGCTGCAAGCCCACACGTTGGTGATAAATTCCTTTCACCTGTTCAGATTATCATGGGATGCCCTCTCTTGAAGCAACGACATATACCATCTCATCTTTTAGTATGAGAACATGATGCAATTCTTCAGCACAAAAGGGGCCGCGGACTATGATCCTGGGTTCAAGAAACTCCATTGTATGTTGTATGGGGTATTTTTAAAAGCTTTCTGATACGTTAAGGGCGGGGGGGGGGGGGCGGTGGAGAACAGCTGAGATCAAGCGTATGCTTTCTTTTATATATCAACTTGCTTTAATATTGCATTTTAATAAAGCAGATAATATAGTTAAGTAGCACTTCAACTTAAAATATGTCAAAGCATAGCTTTATTTTCAATTATGACATACATTAAGTTCTTAGGATACGCGTCTATGTATGGATAGACTAAAGCAATACTATGTAATAGAACATAACTAGCCCAAAAGAAAATTATAATTAGGCTCAAATCTACACACCATTTTGAAGAAAGTAGTAGTCTTCTCAAAAAGTTATATACAGGAGTTGCTGACTATATTAGAAACATTATTAAGTGGAGATTGTCCCATGAATTTGAGGGAAGTATTTTTAGAGTAGTAGACATTAAGTTTGATACATCACTGCTAACGCTTAATAATGCAACCTTTATAGAGAAATGACACTGTAAAATTGTCAAAGAAAACAGTGTTAAATCATTTTCTTTAGAATTGCTTGTAATTCTTAAGATGGAAACTGAAGATGAATTAATATACCTTTTTGTAATACTTAATATTCAAGGACATCCTTACACATCTATCTTGTAGGTGATTGTTCTTGGCAAAAATAATCAGTAGAGAGTGTAATTTGAACACCAGCATCCAACACTATGAGGATTTTATGTGTCTACAGTGAGAATACTTCAGTGTATATTAATATTTTTGCTTTATCTTTGAAGACAAGGTGAAGAGAACTTAAGACTTTGGAATTTATTATATTACTTCCAAAACACATTCATTTTTAGTTCATTTAAATTATACTTCTTTTCTTTTCAACTTATAAAGAATCTAGTGCTTGAATTTTTAACTTTAAATTACTTTGATGAAATAAGCGATTTTATGAACATGTAATGTCATCCAATGGGATATGTTAAAGCTTCTCTAAATTGATCACTTAAATATTATACATCAATTATTTCTTTACTCAAATGCTGATTTAATGCTAAGAGAAAACTATATGTTTTGGTTGTTTTGCTTTGCTTTTCTTATAATCTGTCTCATTCATTCTCAAATTACCAAAACAAATGTATAATAGACATTTCATCAGTTTTCACAGTTTTGTTTTGTTGGGATTCTTCACTGCTCATTTCCTGTCCACCCCTCACTTCCACCAATGCCACAAAAATGAACTTGAGACAGTGGCCGCTAGTGGATGAGCTATGGATATCCTGTGTTCTGCCTGTGGTCATGTTATTTTATGTTAATAGGAAGACTTTCTACTGTTGGGAAACCACCACTAACTTTGTTTATTGTACGTGGTATCTAATATGTACAGCAATGAGTACAGACTATAGTTCATACTCTCCTTTTTTATTGATCTATCATCTGCCTTTCATATTGATAAATCTTATTGAACAGTATAGTACAAAATCCTTTTAAGATTAATTACAGGGAAAATTATACTTTCCAAAAAGAGTTTAATCTCCAAGGAAATACCTCTGCAGAAAGTAATTGTAAATCATTGTTCTTCCCCTTATCTCTCCTATGAGCATTCACGCGGTTAAATAGCCTTCTAAATAACAGAAAATCATTGTGACAAAATGCACGCATTGGAAAACATATTGACAACCTTATTTTGAGATGAAGAGTTTGTTCTCTTAGTGTACACCTGAGGGTAATTCATCCGAAAGTTGCCTGTGTAGATAACCTGTGTTTGGAAGAGCATGTAAAGAGCCAGATGTGGGCAGATGTCCAACAGGAACTACGGAGCCCATGCATACTTGTGTTCAATTATTGTGAACGGATGACGCAGAAAACTAGCACTTAATTGGGCCAAGCAAAATGCCTTTTAGTAGTTTTAGGCAGAAGCCAAATCATTGCCCTCAGGTGCACAGAAAAGAGGAAGACGGAAAGTCTTACATTATTTTGGTGGTCATGTGAACTTGATACACGACTTTTTCTCCCCATGGAAGTTAATGTTGGCTATTGCAACATTTAGACAAGTAGTGGGTAGATTGAAAGCTTCATTTTATTTGACCCAGTGATACCTCTTCTGGGAATCTTTCCAAAAGAGTTAAAAACAACAAAAACAAGTAACCCATGCTCGTAGCAGCACAACTAGCAATAGCTAAAATGTGGTAGACGTCAAAATACCCGTCAACAGACCAGTTGATAAAAAATTATGGTATATGTTATGGTATATGTACACAATGGAGTACTACTTTTCTATGGAGTCAGATAGTTTTGAGGCTTTTGTAGGTAAATGAATGCAGCTCGAGACCGCCCTCTTGAGTGAAGTGTCTTAGACACAGAAGGTTAAACATTGAATGGTTTCTCTAATATGAGGAATTCGGAATACAGTCAATTTTTAGAACCAAATGGGAGTGACAGGGGAATCAGGTGAGAGGTCCAGATGTTAGAGGGTCAAAAAGGGGGACAGAAAGGGATTATAATCTTTACATGATATACATGTACACAAAATACGGAAGCCCAATGTAAACCTTTTGTATCATATATATGTATATATAATGTATCAATATTTATTTTGTATATGATATACAAATATAAACATGCATATCCACGTATATGTTGTGTATATGCATATATGTATATAATGCACCATATATATCACATTTGTATCATATATATAATGCAAAAAAAGACTTGAGAGATAATGTCAAACGATCTCTTCCAATGAATATACCTTCATAACATTCTAATTTAAACATACTATTAGAAAGTCAAGGGATACAAAACGTAACAGTTTTTTAGATGGTAAATATGACATTAAGAACAGTGTCTTCAAATGAGTTCAAATGGAAGACCAAGGTTAGCCTTCTCTGTGTGGTGGTGGGTGAATGTTCACAGCCATATTTGCCCATCCATGGTTTCCGCAAGCTATGAGCCCACTAGTGGGATTCAAATTTATCTGATCAGAATTGGTCTACTTGGCTGTACTAGGAGACAAATTTGACAATTTGATTAAAATGCCTATGAACCAGGAACAGACCACTACGTAGGTTCCAAGTGTGCTGAAGCAGACCTCGGATAGAGGCTTACTTTAGAGACAGGCCTAGGATGTAAGGATGAAGGCCAGTATAGCCTCTTATTCTCACATAAAAGACTAGAGCCAATATTTACTCTCTGTTTCATTGTTTAAAAATCCATGAGGTGCATGCTTGAAAGGAGATCAATGTGTTTTAATAGAAAGTACCAGAACTCACAGTGTGTGCTCTCACACACATACAGTTATTTAACAATATATATTAAGAGCAAAAAGCAAAAGGAAATAGGTGGTTACGTTTAGATCCTATTTATGGATAAAATGGTCTATGGTACAATGTCAGCCGCATAAATAAAAACCCACCATAGTCTTCTCAGGACATGTTCAAGTTAACAGCAAAGGTGTTTGGGTTTGGAATTGTCGGAGAGCCCACATCTGTGCTGATCCTGATAGCAAATAACCAGAAACACCCTCACGGTCTGTTTAGAGTGGGAGAATATCTGAGGTTGCATATCAATTATTGAGTTTTATGAATGCACCCAGTTATCTGTCAAAGGCTAATGGACATGCCAGAGCTGGGTGAAGCCTGGGAGACAGGAGAAGGGCAGCCTGCAGGGGCCCAGCTAGGCAAGTTTGTTAGCTATTTCAGCTGCCTCATAGTTCTCAGTTCCCTCCCCAGTAGTAGTTTCATGTTGAAAGAATAGCCAGTAATTCATGCCATGCCCCCACATCAAGGGCAAGCGGAGTACTTTCATTTTGACTGACGCAAAGCCTATGGACAAGCTGTGATGGACAAGTGGGGAGGGGGATCATATCCGGTGAGGAAAAGACAAGGCATAAAGGAGCCTTGGGGGAGGAAAAAGAACACCCAGAGTAAGGAACAAGCAAATGGGTGACCAGCTTCAAGCAGACTAACGCAGAATGCAGAATAGCATGCAGTGAATTCTGACAGCACTCTTTCGAGCACCTTCTGGCTTATTAACTTTGAAGCACGTGTGGCAACATTCAACTGTGGAAACACTTCTAGTGTGTGTCCAATTATGTGCACCAACATGTTCCTGGTGCCTTTGCACAGATCCTTACAT
>PVKB01004471.1:82991-140364 GCA_004027205.1 Ctenodactylus gundi
TTTTTTTTTTTTTTTTTTTTTTTTTTTTTTTTTTTTTTTTTTGGTACTGGGGAATGAATTGACCTTCATTTTTAAAAGACAGTTTTTCTAAGCATAGAATTTTAGGCCGCCAGATTAATTTTTCTTTTAGTACTTTACAGATGTTGCTGTCACCCGTATCTTCATTTCTCTGTAACATATCACCCCTTCAGTTTCACCCTCAGCGCCTGATAAGATTGTCTCTGTATTACTGGTTTTGATCAATTTGATTACATCATCCCTTTAGTTTTCTTCATATTTCTAGTACTTGGATGTGGTATTTGAACTTGTGCAATACTTCATCAACGCTCCTGCTATGTGTTGCTATTGTGTGTGTGTGTGTGTGTGTGTGTGTGTGAGTGTGTGTGAGTGAGTGTGTGTGTGTGTGTGTGTGTGTGTGTGTGTGCGTGTGCGCGCGCACCTGTAGTGGAAGCGTTTGTGTCAGTTCTGGCATGATTTCAGTTTATTTTTCTTTTCCTCATGGGCTATATTTTTCCATTTGTGTGCCTTATAGTCTTTGAATATCACACAGCTTTGTAAACGTTTTCATATATATTTTGTACTCCTATAAATATTTCTGAATTTCATCTGAAAAGCAAGTTGCATGAAAACATACCTTACATTAATTTTCTTGGATAGCTTTACTTTTTGGAGCTCACCTTTAATATTTCTTCTGCAGGTTCCAAGCTGTGTCACCTAGGGATGCCCGTTCTCTGCAACTGAGGCAAGACCTCCCTGCCACTTTATCCAGGGAACTACAAATTGAAGGTTGTTGACGATGTTGTGGTTTGGATCTGGAGCGCTCCCTCAAAACCTCATATACCTGGATGCTGTAAGTTACTGATGTGTTAAGAGGTGGGCCTGATCTGAGGGTAGGGAACACTGAGCTTGACATAGAAGAGGTGGATTTGTTTACTGGGACGGGACCTAGAACGGCAGCTCCACCCTTGTGCCTCACCTGGCTTTCTGTCTCCTGTCCCGTGAACAGGTCTTTCTCCAGCTGCCTCCTCTGCTGTATGTTTGCACCACCGCTGACTGCCCTTAAATGGACCATGACCCTTTAAAGCCATGTGCTAAATAAATCTTTTCACCCTTAATTTGTGGATGTTGGATGTTCTCTTCCAGCAACAAAAAAGTAACTATGACAGATGGCAACAGGCACGATTCCCAGCCTCGGGTGTTGTACTCAAAGTGTTAGTCCCCACTAATCCTGTAAGACAGTTCTTTCCATTGGTTGGGTGATTTCCTCACGTGAGGACGAGTACTCTGCTAAATACCTGGAAGCTCCTTCTGAAAATCTGTGAAGTTTCTGTGTTGCAAACTGTCTTTTCTGATCTCACATGTTTGACATATACTATGATGTTTTACTCTCACTTTTCCATATAAACTGTCTCCAATGGCCTGATATTCCAATATTTGTTTCCTGCATTTTGCCTTTTGGGCTTTCTATTATTATTATTTCTTTCTCTCTTTCTATTGTTTTGAGAAGAGGAAGAGTGCTCCACTAGAACATTTTTGCCTGAAATAGAGGCCCTCCCACGATAAATTCTTAACGTGAACTAATAGCATAACTTAGATTTATTTCTGATGGTGACACTGGCTTACATTCCTGATCCAATCTGCATTATATTTTTTGCATTATAATTAAAATATGAACCTAGTGTGACCTCCTACCTTGTTAAAGAAATGGATTAAATGTTACCTAATAGGGCACTGTTTGAGGCATTTTATTTTTTCACTATAAATTCCTAAGATTTGTCAATTTCTCATGGCTCTTTTTCTTCTTTATCAGTAATATAGGTGAGACATTTTTATTATTCTGAAATTGATGCTTTTTATGAAAAATACTAACCATGAAGTTAACATATTTTAATACATTAATCAGTTTTCTTGAGAGTATTTCTTAAATAATAACCTGATATATCTCAGATTTCAGCTGTATTCTATGTGCATATTATTGAAAAGATTAGTTTATCAGTATTTTAAAGTGATAGGAATTTAAATACATTTCTTCCTGGTAAGGTTCACCCCATTTATATTGATTATAATTTGTAGAAGTACATTTCATATTGAAAAATCAAGGAAAGTCACATACCATGGTTAATTGTGGAGCCTGAAATTCTAACACATTTTATCATAACTGATTATACAGTCTGCTTCTTAAAATTAGATGTAAACTTTCAGTGCTGCAAATCAGTGATGAGTGACCAAGATGTAACCTATTGTCCTTCCTTTTCCTTTGCTTTACTTGAAAGTAATGAACATTCTTATTAAGAAGAATAGAATAATTTCCAAAGATTCCCGATCTGGAGGAAAAGAAGAATATAACAGTAGAAGAGGGGTCAAAAAAAGTGAAACCGGGACTCAATGCACAGGTCAATGAGGACAAGTGCACACTGGGAAATATGAGGAAAGCAACACCTCGGTTTTCAGAGGAGGCCATTCTCATAAAGCAAAAACTCATTTAAGTAGAAACTATTATGAGCCTGAGTCGGGCCGTGGGGGCCAATTTTTCAAAAATGCCTTCTTCTTTGTAACATATGAAGGGATAGACAGTATGACCAAAGTATGAAGTAAGTAAACAGGGCATTAGGCTTAGAATGGTCACAAATAATTCAAATGTCTGTAGTTCAAGAGTCATTCCTTGGCCTAGGTCTCACTTTATGGTTATTTGATTTTTTAAAATTAAACTTGTTGTAACATACATATGAGGTCACAGCTCCCATTTTTGCTGTTTCTAAGTGTAAAGGTCAGTAACATTAAATACATTTATCTATAACCATCATCTGCATCTATCTCCAGAACTCTTTCTGGTTTTGCAGAACTAAAACTTTATATATAATATTTATAAACACTAGTGAGAAATTGTATAAATGTCAAAGAAAAGACATCTTCTATACTATTTAGTTGTTTCAGAACATAAGAAAGCCACAGATATCTACGATTCATTGCTTAAAACAAGACAAACCTACACATAAACTGGGCACAGATACTGTAGTCAGAGGAAGCTGCACAATAATATTTCAAAATTGAGGCACAAGACTCTGGAAGGTGAGGCATAAGGAACATAAGTTCAAACCCAGTCTGAAACTGTGCCCTGTCTCACTGTGAGTGATAATTTACACACACACACACACACACACACACACACACACACACACACACACACACACAGAGAATTGGGGCAAAGAAACTACTAGATGACTGAAATGAAACATCATAATACAACAATGTTTTCCTGTGAAAATATGCAGAAATCTAAAATTTTAAAGAACTACATTTTACTAATAGAAAAAATTACTTAATTTAAAAGACAGAGTAAATTTAGTATAATCATAAATTGTAAGTGAAATTATAAATCTTTAAAAATTGTGTTGATGCTACCTAGCGAAAACGCTGTATTGTGGTATTTATGAATGTTAAAAAATAAACTATGAAAATCATCCTATATATTTGTGAGGCACAATGTGATTTTTTAACCTATTTGTAAATTGGAAGAGGATTTAACCAAGCTAATTAACACATTGACATATGCAAATAATTTATCATTTTTGTGTAGGGAACACATTAAAATTTATTATTTTATATACACTGGGTATGTATGAAGATACAATATTAGTACTGTCATCACCATGTGGTGCAATAAAACCCTGAAACATATCCCTCCTGTACAGCTGAAAGCTTGCACCTTTTGTTCATCATCTCCTTGTCCTCTATTCTTCTTCCTTTGCTCAGGTCTTGGCATCCACCTACCTGTCCACCCATTTCTATGACATTGACTTATGTAGATTTCACGAAGTTTCCCTTAAAATTCTTGACTTATTCAGTCTGTGCAGTATTTTCAGATTCGTCCACCGTGTCTCAAATGACAGCATGGTCTCAAAGTACAGTATCTCGTTACTCATATGGCTGTATAGTTTTCCACTGGCTATATGTGTCGTGTTTTCTTTATGTGTTTGTCAATTGTTGCAAATGCAGGTTGAGTCTGTATATTGTCTATTTTAATAATATTGAAAATTTAAAACTAAGTACAAATATCTTTTCAACATGTTGATTTTCTTGCATTTGAACACATAATCAGTCATGAGATGTTGAATGACAAGATAATTCTATTTTTAAATTTCTGAGAGACCTCCATTTTTTTCAAGATAGTTGAAATAATGACCATTCTCAAAAATAGTGTGCAAGAGTTGCATTTTCTGCACAGCTTTGCCAATCTTTGTTATATTTTTATTGTGGTCTTTCTAATGGATATGAAGTAATATTTTATTTTGAAATATTTTGAATATTGACCTTTCTTTATGTTCAAAATATTTATTAAATTTTTTCTATAGTCAACAAAATCAAGAGAGTAAGTAGTCCCATTTATATATTAGGACATTAGATTTTCTAATTTAATCTTTTTTCCCCACATTTTATTGATATGTATATGTGCAAAATTCAAGGTTTACAATGGAGTTGAGCATTTTGTGCACATACTATCTTGTTAAGGAGACAAGGGCTTTCCCACTCTCCTTTTGTCCCTCCCTCTACCCACCCTACCCTCCCTTATCCCCCACCCTACTCCCCTCTTTCACTTTGTCTTTTGTCTTAAATTCCATAGGAGTTGTGATCTGGGTCTCTCCTATCAGAGAGACCATCGGATATTTCACCTTCTGCTTCTGACTCACTTCACTAAGCATGATGTTCTCTGGTTTCTTCCATTTGCCTTCAAAAAGCCTCCACGCTATTGGCTTTATTGATGCATAGTATTCCATCGTGTATAAATACCACATTTTGTGTATCCACTGGTCTGTTTATGGGTATTTTGATGCCTTCCATATTTTTGCTATTGTTAGTTTTGCTGCTATGAGCATGGGTGTATATATATATATATATATATATATATATATATATATATATATATATGGTGTTGTTTTGGCCTCTTTTGGATATATTCCCAGGAGGGCTGTCGCTTGATCGAAGGGGATATTTATTTCTAGTCTTTTAAGAGCTCCCCATACTTCGTAAGTATCCCAGAAGCCGAGCGGCAGCAGCAGAAATAACAAGCTCCCTCGGGGACTGGTGTAGCTTTCTGGTTAGAATGCTTTGTACATGCACAACATGTACGAAGTTCTGGGCTCGATTCCTCAGTACCACATGAAAACTAGCCTGACATGGTGCTGTATGCCTCAAATTCTAGCACTTGGGAGGCTGAGGCAGGAGCTTGAGACCAGCCTGGACACGCAGTGAGTTCAAGACTAACCTGGGCTAAAAAGACAGTGAGATCCTGTCTGAAAAACAAAGTAAGAAAAAAATGAAAACAGATACCCACAACAAACCTAATACTCTCTAAGTCTCAGACATAGTATTCATCAGATTTGTAAAGCACTCTCTTTCTGCTAATTAAACAAGGTACAAAAGATATTTGATTTTATTATAGTTTTAATACTGTGCCTCTAATAGTTACATAGAAAATTGTCAATGAATTTTGTAGCTATTTTTGTACTGGCACTCTCAATATAAAAGCCTAAGATGAGTGTCCCTGTAAAATCGAGTTCCTCTTACTCTTTGATGCCATCTGTGATCATATCAGCAGGCGTTAATTGTTCTTTTGATAATGCCCAAGCTAATCCTATTAAGGCTAACAGTGGGGGTGTGGCCTACTGCAACTTTGTATGAAGGTCCAAAACATGAAAGGAGATCTTACATCCATTTAAATCTTCAAATAATAAACTTTTTAACTGCAACGAAGTGGTCAATTCCCTAAAGACATTCTAAGTATCCGCCTGTAGTGTTAAATGAATCAGTTCCCCTATCAAACTGATTAGAATAGACAAATTAATTGGCAAGGAAATTCATTATACAATGCTGTGTACAATTTACTAGTTTAAAAAAAAACAACTTGGAAGATAAAAGAGACATTTTTAATGTGTAGGAAGATGGGATTTCTGATGGTTAAACACAACACAAAAGAATTCAAAACTGTTAATTGTTTGCATCTAATGACCTATAGGCATTTGTGCACAATGAACAGTTTAAGTTTTGTCTTTGTTTTTTCCTTGAGGCCAAAATAAGATCCTACAGTGAGCATTTGTATATTTATTTTTCTTTTAAGCAGCTATATACTACACTACTTTTTAAAACAAAGATAAGCAATTGTAGAAAAGAGAGTTAATAAGCCAAGCACAGAATTTGGTAATTTAACTGGAATTATAGAGCAACAGTGATTCTAGATTATGCCATTGAAAAATATATATCTATTACCTGTGAGTGCTTGTGTGAACAGAATACATAAGACACTAAATTATAATACACATTGCCTAGATTTATACTTTGAGGTTTAAGTTAAATTTATTTTACCTAAATAAATGGTAAATTTCATTGAATTAAATGAGTTGTCAGCTAATCAGATTAACCTTTGAGGCTGGCAAACCGACCAGAGAACTAACCATTTCATTTTTCTGATCTCTTTTTCCGATGTTCCAAGAGTCCTTCAAAAGGGTAGGTCTCTCTGATATGAGAGTCCCAGAGCACAACTCCTATGGAACTTAAAACAAAAACAAAGTGAAACAGGGGGGTCGGCTAGGGGAGGAGGGAGGGAGGGGAGGGGTGGGGGAGGGACAAAAGGAGAGTGGGAAAACCCTTGTCACCTTGACAAGATACATATGTGCATAAAAGGCTCAACTCCATTGTAAACCTTAAATTTTGCACGTATACATATCAATAAAATGGGGGGGAGGGGAAGGGTAGGTAAAACATTATGCAGAGAAATGAAGTGTGAACACTAAAATTGTCTCTTAATTTCATGGTAGATGTTAGCTGAAGCTTATATTTTACAGTTCATGTTTGAGATGAAAATTCACAGCATGGAGCTGAGGAGTTTTGTGGAGTCCCCAGGCCGTGTCCCAGTGAAAGGGAATGCAAGCGCAGAGTAGTGAGTTACACAACCGGCCAGCATTGGCAGGGCAAATCACATTTTGCATTACATCTTACGTCAAGGGGCCTGCAACAAGCTGTGTAAGAATGTTTATTTGGTTGGAGTAAAGGAAAGAAACCTACATACTCACAAATGAAACAAAACACCATAGTACCTAAACAACCAGGGGTTAGAATTACTTAAGCACAGAGCAAACAGAGCTTTTGCCTCTCCCACACACATTTATAGGACAAAAGTAAGCAATCACGTGGATCAGTTTATTCATTTTAATTTTAGAATTAAGATTGTTAATTTGTCATGATGCTTTCTGATATGAGGAACACGTATGCATTTGTGTGCGCGCGCACGCACACACACACACACAAGGACTTATACACTGCCCACTGGACATTAAGCATACCAATACCTCCACTCCAGATACACACATTTATTCATTCTTATACATTCTTTTTGTCTATGTATATTCTAATTTCAACCTAAAGATAATAATAGATACAAACACTTTTGCTATTTTTAATACTTAACTTGTATATAAGTCAAGACCCTAATTCTTCTTTCTGCCAATTTTAACTTAATGCTGATAGTTTTTTTTATTTTGCTGAATTTTTTGCATTGTGTAAACTAAGGCAGAGTTTACTGAATCAACTTAATTTCAATAATATTTTGTGAGAATTTGCATGCTAGTTTGTTTTTCATTATGCATTCACCTTAACACAAGGCAAAGGAAAACTTAATATTAAACCTGATTAACTCTAAAAAACAAGTGGTTAAAGTTTTTAGAAAGTTATTTTTGGTAACATTCTCTATTTTCTCATTTTATTAATATATATGTGAAACATAATGTTTACACTGAACTTCAGTATTTTGTGTGCAAAATTAAAGTCCCTTCCCCTCCCACTTTTGACCCGCCCACAACTTCCCACTCTCCCCAGCTCCCATTTTCACCCCACTAAGTTCTTTTTTATATCATCTCCTCTTCTCCCTGTCACCCTCTCACACCCTCTTTCCCCTTCTCTCTTCACAAAGTCCATTTCTTACTTTCTTCTATGTCTCTTACATTTTGTAATTGTTTGGTTTTATCATGTTAGAGAAACCACTTAACATATTTAACTTTCTGGGTCTGGTTCATTTCATTGAGCATAATGGTTTCAAGGTGCATCCATTTTCCTAAAATGGCTCAAGTATGTCATTCTTAATGGCAGAATAATACTCCACTGTGTATATATAGCACATCTTCCTTATAGAGTTACCTGTAATCAGGAATACAGGCTTCTTTTATGACTGGGCTTCATTCTTTCAGTATTCATTGAGTAGAAGCATGGTCTAGAATATGTCAGGCAGTTTACTTAATTTCTAGGGCAGAAGGATGAAAACCAAAAATTTCCCAGAAGTAGTGGAACCATGAGCTCCACGAAGTGAAAGGGAGTAACTTGCAGATGCTCTTCGTTCCAGTGGATGTGTAGTGGGCGAGAATGGAGAGGATGATGAGATGGTATTGCAGTTGGTTGGTTGATGTTTTCTGAACACAAACAAAAACACAGTTGGATAGAACGTTGGAAAGCTCAGGTGTGCTCTGTATGTCTAGTCTAACCTGCATCCCAGAGTCCCGGGCATCTGTGTCTCTAGGACAGGAAGGCAGAGATCCGACCTCTATTCAAACTAGACAAAGCACCCATATGAAAGCATGTATGGGATTAGCATTACTTAGGTTATTTATGATTTTTCAGTTCAAAAGATGAAACCAATGATATATGATGAACTAATGTACAAATCAGAAAAGTTAAAACATAGACACATTTGTGTATTTACAAATTCATGCATAATGATGTGTGTAAAGTATGTTAGAAAATTTAAATCAGTGGTAAATTTCTCATCTATCTGAAATCTTCTGTGAGCTCCTTTTGGAGATAACATCCCAGAGGAATTTCAGGCCACCAGAGAGCATCTAACTTAGGTTACATTACTTGACGATCCTGTGTAACTGATTGAAAAGCCAGTATTGGCCCGTGAGAAGGAAACAATCAAGAAAGAAATTGATTATAATGTTTAAGTCAACAGGAAGAAAGAAGAAAGAACAATCTGCTAGATTATTTATGTTTCTTTTAAGAAGAATGTAATTGGTTTATAGCAGCACAATTTGTAATAACCTAATCCTGGAAACAACCTACCTGCCCATCCATACTGGAATTATTAAAAAGATGTGGTACCTATACACAACGGAATGCTATGCAGTCACAAAGAAAGAAAGGTATAAAGCATTTGAATGAAAATGGGGACACATAGAGTCAATAATTGTCAGTGAAATGGATCAAGCACATAATACTCATTATAGATGGGGGACCCTCTTATGAAATGCACAAAAACAACATAAAAGGGCCCAAACATGAATGTGAGGGTAGAAAGAAAGGCAAACGTCCGATAGGAGAGGAGTGAACCTCTAAAAAAGGGGTGGACACAGATACTCAATTATTCCCCAAACTCCATGGTTCTAATGTGTCACAGAATGTAGAATTCATGTATTTTCTAAAAATGTTAAATTTTATGTCATGTGAATTTTCTTTACAAAAAAAAAAAATTCCTGAATGATGTACTTCTCAATCTGTTGGTCTGATTCATTTGCATTTTTTATTACTTTGTAATTTTTAACTTGTATTGCTGCCTTTTCCATGGTCAATATTGTTCAAATTATGACTCATAATAAAGCAGAATTTCAATGAAAAAAGAAGAAAAGTGTAAATGAGTTTACCTTTATATATATTAAAGGTTAATGTTCATAAGATTTTTTGTAGAACAAAATAGGCAGTCAGAAATACAAGGTGAACACTTTTCTTAGCATACACTTGGCAGGATCTCCAGCTGTCCCCATGTAAGGAACAATGGAATACTTTCCTAGGTAAGCTAATTATCCTTGTCTTCATTACCAACCTTCAACACATATACCTCAAAACACCCCCTAATGAACAGAGTCAGTCTATATTTGTCTAATTTGAATGTTTTATTTTGTTTATGGTTACATTTTAACGTGGTTAATATTTTACTCTAGTTCTGCGTATGCATAATTTTATAGAATTTTAAGATATTAATTATGATATTGACTGTATTAACACGTAAGAGACAAACAGCTCCTTAGTAGTTAACATTCCCTTTACTGAGACAAAATGCCTGGTGCTTGCTCCTTAACTGTAGGAGTTTGTTCCTTTGTTTTGGCTCAGGTTACAGACTGGCTCTAAGGATTGCTATAGCAGAAGAAGCTTGGTGAAAGAAAACCGCTCAGCCGCCGGCCGCCACGGAGCACAGAGGGTAAGCAATGGCAGGAGGAGAAGCCAAGAACAGGAGACGAAGATGTACCCTCCCTGGTCACACCCACCTTCCCAGCTGGACTCCACCTAGCTCCTAACAACATACTGGGCTTGGGATGAGCCCACTGGCGAGATCGCAGCACTCAGGATCCGTCACACTCCACAGCCCCACCTCAGACAGCACGGAACTTTGGGACCTTAGGGGAACTCTGTAGAATCTCCTTATTTTGCCCTGAGCTCTCCTACTTTGCCTCCTGTCCCGCAGCAGAGATACAGAAACAAACAAATAAAAGAAATTTCATTTCCTTTTACATGAATGTTTCTGTAGCTCTGATACTCTAGAGACATCTTAAATTTCCTATTGACCGTTTATAATGTGTAAATGTTCTTAGTGTTTTCTAACAAATATTTTACAAAAATAGTGCATGGCCTTCACAAAATTCTAAAAAGAAAAAAAAATATTTAAAAAGAACTAAAGTCAACAATTCCTTTAATATTAATACTTTCTGCACATTGATTCATTTTCAGATGTATGGTTTTATGTGTATTTCTCATAGAATGATCATTGTAATGCACATACCAATTGGCCAAATTGTTAAAAACCATGTTATGCAGGCTTGCCAGTTTGTGAACATGTTTTGGTCATGATTTTAAATATCCATGCAGGATTTCACCACATGAATGTAACATAATTTATTCTATCCTCTAAGGTCAGATTAAAAAAAAAAAAAACTCTTTTGTACCTAGTAGTACAATAAAAATCCTTGGACATAAATTACCTTGCATATATTTTATCATTTTATTAGTTCAAAAGAAAAAAGAAAGAAAGAAACATGAGCTTAAGTATTTTGATGGCATGGAGGATTCTTGACAAATAACTTTTCAATAAAGCTGTGCTAGTGTTAATACGAATACACTTAATCAGAAATGCCATACGTTGCATACTCTTGTTAACAGTAGGTCTTAAACTTTTAATTAACATTCTGACAAGCTAGCTGTATAATTTTTTTAAATTTGCATGTTAGCTGCTGCTAAGGATGTTTACAACTTCCTGGCTTTTGCATGTCCTTTTATAAAGTGGCGTTTTCCCTTTGGAAAAATCACATTTTTAAAAATTTGCTTATAGGTTTGAGACCAAATGACACTATGGTGAATAGAAGGTGACTTAACAGGGGAAAAAATCATACATTCTTCCAAACTTCAATGTGTATAAATTTTAATGCATCGCAGTTATTCTATAAATCATTAGTGGTTTTGACCTAACTATGAAAGCTTTATGACACCATTATTATGTGAAAATTGATAAGGCAGTGGTAGTTTCAAACTTAATACTACTAAAATCTTAATTAAAATTTCATCTAAAACAATTAAAATATATGTTTCTAAAAATCTTGAAATTGGTATTTGGAGATTTTTTATAAGATGAGGTAAAATAACAGAATTAAATTATCTTACTAAAAGTGCAACAAATTTCTATTTTTTGTAAATAACCATTTTGTTACACTGAATAAAGAAGTCCATACTTGAAAGGATCAGGAATTTTATTAGATGATGGAATATTATCGATACAGGGAGCACAATAGATTGTACTCCAAGTATAAGGAGGAACTAGTGCTTACTTTGCATTAAGAAGGAATGAGATATTAGCTAATACATTAATAATATTGAAAGATCATACTTTGCTATGAGGGGAGCGAACTAAGAAGAAAGAAAGGGGGAAAGTTGAAGAAGAGTTAACAGGATACAACTGATGTGCAGGAAAAAATCACAACAGAAGAATGAGAGTACTGTAATACATAGTGAGTTCAAGACCAGCCTGGACTATAGAGCAAGACCCCATATCAAAAAAGAAAGGAAGAAAGAAAGAAAGAAAGAAAGAAAGAAAGGAAGGAAGAAAGAAGATAATGCTGGAAGGGAAGTAGATATTTTAAAGCTAAAAAGCTAGCAAAAGAGGGAAAACGTCATGATAACTCTAAAATTTTTGGTTTCGACCTTTGAGACACTGAAAACAGGAAGGTTTGATAATAAATTGGAGGGGTAAGTGTTCAACAGTAAGAAAGAGGAGAAAGAGAAAGGAAGAGAAAAAGAGAAGAAAGGAAGGAAGGAAGGAAGAGAAACAAAGAAACAAAGAAACAAAAAAACAAAGAAAGAAACCAAGAAAGAAGGAAAGAAAAGGAGAAGGAAGAGAAAAATGAGGAAGAGCTGGAGGGCGGGGCCAAGGAAGATGTGGCGATGGTGGCAGGAAAAGAAGTTGATTCAAGTGAAAAAATCTGAAACTGTGAAAATTTTCCCACTACTCCATTTAGCTCTAATCCTTGCAGCCTGTCACGTTATCCTACATGGAGACTTTGTGGATACAATTGAGCATTTGTTTGTTTCTGAGTTGTTGACACTAGGCCTCTCACTAGAATAAGTTGGAATCTCAATGTTGCTTTGATCATTTCTCTTATAGCTAAAAATTCTCAACCTTGTTTTGAGTATTCATTGGCCATTTTTACTTCTTCTGAGAACAATCCATTCATTTAAATTGTCTTTTTTATTGTTTTTTTATATTTAGGAGTTTTTGTTGTTGCTATTGTTGTTCTTTCTATATTTTAGCTATAAAGCCCTTTGCTCAAGAAGTAGTAAAAAAAAAAAAAATCTTCCCATCTCATTTCTTCAGTACTCTCTTCATTCTGTTTCCCTTGTTTCAAGATTCCACTTGTGAGTATAGGTGCTGTCTCACATGGAATAGGTGTTTTGTTGAGAAACCCTTTGCCTATGTCTATGTCTTCATGATTGACTATTTTATTTTCCAGCAGTTTCAGTGTTTTTGGTTAATGTATAACTATTTGATCTATCATTTTTTTATTTCAACATGGGATGATCATGTGGGTCTAGATTCATTCTTCTGCGTGTGAACAAGCAGTCTTCCTAGTACCATTTCTTAAAGAGAGCATCTTTCCTTACTATATATTTGGCCCCTTTGTTAACCAGACTTCTGAGGGTGCTTGAGGTCTCTGCTATGTCATTTCTGCTCCAAGGATTTGCCTGCTGTTTTTTTTTTTTTTTTTTTTTTTGTGTGTGTGTGTGTGTGCTAATACCATGTATGATTTTTTTTTTAATTCACTGCTGCATGTTCACATAAATTGACATTGAGGATTGGGATAACTCCTGTTTTTGTTGTGTCACCTAAGATTGCTCTTTGGTGACTCTGGGCCTCTTCCAGTAATATATGCATTTCAGGATTTCTTTTTCTAGTTCTGTGAAAAAATGGTCTAGGTTGGAATGCATTGAATCTACATATCAGTTTTGATAGTGTGGTTATTTTAATAAGAGTGGTGGTCCTATCCATTAACCGAGGATGTTTTTCTCCTTTCTAATGACCTCTTCCTTTTCCTAATTCAGAGTACTGTAGTCTTAATTACAAAGATCTTTCGTTTCTTTAGTTAGGTAGGTTCCTATGTGTTTAATGTTTTGGAAGCTACTGTGAATGGATTTTATTTTTTAAATTTCTTTCTCAGTTATTTCCTTTTTGGTGTACAGGAATGGCACCGATTTTTGTGTATTGATTTTGTATCCTGAAACTTGACTGAATTTATTTATTAAATTCAACCTAGCTCTAAGAGTCAACTTGTGAAGTTTTTTTTTTTTTTTTGGGGGGGGGTTCTATGTAAAGATTCATGTGGCCTACAAACAAGAGTTTAGCTTATTTCTTGTATGTATCTACTGTAAGTGACTCTGTTTCACACTTTTGGTCTTTAGAGTTGTGAGAAAGTAAACACCACTGAGTTTATGGTAATATATGAGCCACAAGGAACTTAAACGCACTTTACAATGAGATTGGAGTGTGGGGTTAAAATACCCCTCCGAGTGTGAAAATGTCTTTGGAGTTGAGTAATGTGGGGTGGTAGAATAATTTTTGAAGTATATGACCAAACCAAAAAAAAAAAAAAAAAGAGTGGCTGGAGGGATGGCACAGCAGCTGGGTAAAATCCCCTAACACTAGGAAATCTGAGACAGGAAGGTTTCCATGTCCAAGGCCAGCCTGGGGTCCATAGTGAATTTAGGACAAGCCTGGGCTACAGAGTGAGACTCTGTCTCAAAACAACAAAAACAACAACAATAACAACAAACCCAGAAAGTAAAAGCAGCATTAGCATTGTTGTTAAAAACAAGGATGTTCAAAGATCTTTTAATAAGCACTCAGAAGAAAACGGAGGTGCCTAGAAATAGGGAGGAAGCTAATCCTTGTTATATGGAGGGAAAAGTCTAGCAAAATTGTGCGGCACATTGTGAGGAGAGCAAAACTTGTACGGAAAGGATGCGGGCACTTCCTGAGGAGTCGTCCGAGGTGAATGCTCAAGGCGTATCTTGCCTTCTAATTGCTAATAGTGAAACGTGAGAACAAGAAGAAAAGTTGAGGGAGGAATTGTTAAAGTAAAATGAAGCAAGATTAGATGATTTGGTAATTTTCTGCCTATTTGGATTACAAAAGGTGTTAAAATGATGA
The DNA here is from genome assembly GCA_004027205.1 of Ctenodactylus gundi. NCBI lineage: Eukaryota > Metazoa > Chordata > Mammalia > Rodentia > Ctenodactylidae > Ctenodactylus > Ctenodactylus gundi. Next base: position 97,720 of record PVKB01004471.1, read on the forward strand.
GATTTACTATTTGGTAAGTGAGCTCCGAATCAAAACCAAGAGTGTATCTGGAGAAGGTGACCAGTGACTCAGGATGACTGAACCAGCTGCGGGTTCTCTCACTTAGAGGGCTCTTTGATCATTATGATAAGTGACTTGTAGATACATTTAGCCGTCTCAGCAGAAAACAGTAGTAAAGGTAGGACGTAGGACGAATGAGGAAAGGTATGTGAAACTGCGGTTTTCTAATTATGTGAATCCTTGTAATGCACATAGAAGATACCACACAAAGATAAAAGAAATGTTATGCATGTATATACAAACTCTGCCACCTTAACTTGAAAACAACGAAGAAAAGATGGTATGGAAAAAGTCTCCCTCAAAGTGAAGAGCTTTGGGTCCAGGGACCGGCACCAGGGGTGCCAAGATGGAAGGCAGAGCAGACAGTGAGATGCTGAGGTCCTGAAAAGCAGAGCCTGGAGCAACACAAAATTACTCCTAGGTCTTGAAACCGCAGAAAGAACGTCAGGATGAACTTTGGATCTGCTTAGGAATCCACTGATTTCGAATTCTGTATTTTAAATTGTGAATATGCATAACTGCTGGACTACTCTTCGTTCTCTTATCATTTTTTGAAGCAAATAATTTGTGCTCTGGTTTCAAAGATCAAGAGATGAAAAAAAAAATTAGTACACAATGGATCCGATCTAGACATTTGCTGATACTGGAGTTACATTCCATAAATGATTTTGGTGTTTTAATTTATCATATTTAAATAACATTTTAGACTTGAGTTAATGTTACAATAAGTGAGACGTCTGAAGTTGTGGAACTGGAGAAGCATACTTTGTATGTAGGACAGTTGTGAATCTCTGCAGGCCATGTGACAGCTTATGGTGAGTTGAATAACGTTCCCTCAAAAGTTGTTTGCCTGTAGTACCTGTGAATTTTACCTTTTATACCAAAGAGGAACTTTAAAAATATAATTCAGTTAAGGATTTTTGAGATGAGGAGATTATTCTGGTTTGCCCACTGGTTTCTAATTGCAGTCACAAGAGTTCTTACTAAAAAGAAGGTGAGAAAGAAGGAGGAAAAGTGATATAGCTATGGTGGCAGACATTGAAGTAATATGGCCACAAAACAAGGAATGTTGACAGAAAAGGAAGGTTGAAGAGGAGAAAGTCATTTTCTTTAAGAACGTGTAGAAAGAGAGAATATGTTCCTCCCTACATCTTAACTTCAGTCCAGTGGAATTTATTTAGAATTTCTGACTTCCAGAATTAGGAGAGAATATACTTCTGTTGTTTCAGCTACCCAGTTTATGGTCTTTTGTTATGGCAGCCATAGGAAATTCATACACAATTAAAGAAACAATTTCAAAATCAGCTCTGCAGACAAATGAGATACCAGACCCAATGCTTGTCCTATCTGGCTTTATAGGAGTCTTTGACAAGTCTTTGGTCATGGCTATCTGGAAGCCAATTGCCTAGCCACCATAGCTCATTACTCCAGTTCTATCACAGAGGTTGATGGTGTTGGTGCACATGTCTAGAGGTTTGACATAATTTTCCAAGTCTTCTGAAGGCTGTGATATTACATGAATATTTGTTAGGTGAACAATGGTAACATTCTAACACTATGATAAGGTGGGAGATTAGAGACAGAAGAGATATTTGGTTTAAATTTTTATCAACAATAAAACTTAAGATCATAATATGGTTGGTATAATAAAAAAAATGAGACAGCATATACCCTCATGGCTAACGAACAATCTAAGAATTCACCATCATGCTTTGTTATCCTGTAGCGACCAATCAATATTTTACAAATGTTGAAAATATCCCGAGGTAACTTAATTCTTTTGCATTGCTTATCACAGTTAAAGTAGGTGATTTTGATCAGCAGAACACTTCAATACATTGTAAATATTTTTTAACTCTATATTTGGAATTCTTTTTTTCAGGATGAAGTAACTGAAATTTCGCTTAACTGAAATGTTCAATGTACTAAAGAGTAGAGTTAACACATGGCTGCCTTCTGTAAAATGAACTTATCAAATTTAGTGCCAATGGCTTAAGTAGACTCAAGTCAAATTTTGGGTGCCCATGGTTTGCTAGGTACTTTCCTACCAAAAGGAACTTCAGTTATATTTTGAAAAATACCTTGCCTTCCGTATATTAACTTCCCAGTGGTGCAGACCATCAACAAACAAAAGTCAATAAACAATAACACTGAAAAGGAAAGAAGGAATGAATGACTGTCACCTGGAAATAGTTGGGAAATGACATTGTTGATAAACTGATATTTGAATAGAAATTATTTACATCCTTGTGAACATATATGCATCACCACTCCAATAGTGTTTTGATGGAGAACATTTTGGACATCTGGCATGGAGATTGTGTGTTGTTTTATTTGTCCCAAGGAAATAAATGACAACATTTAACTTTTTTTTTTCCTACAACACTACCAAATACAAACTTGGTCGGATTGTGACTCTTCCTCATAAGATAAACATATCTTAATTTTTCTGCATAAAGAAAATAAAGTAAATTTGATCATGATCTTTTTAATGAGACTAATCTAATTCATCATAATAGCAAAAGCCTTTGCTGATGCCTGGCAGACCCACACACTGGCATAGGAAAAATTCTACAACTTGGTTAAATCATTATTTAAGTCATTTGGCTGCCTGGATAGACCCAATTTCCAGTAAACATGTCCTTGGACTCCACGCAGAAGGCTTTGAGGACTTCCACTCCTGCTGGGAAAGCTGCAGGTCATTACCACATAAAACTGCCTCCGCTGTTACATATTTCAAATTAGTATCCTTTCTTCTCCCCTCTCCATCCTTTTCCAGACGATTGGTGCCCTTCCCACTGTGCATGAAATTAAGCATTAGATGGCTGCTTAGTAATCATGATGTGGTCTGTTTGTTTATTTTCGGAAGTGCATATGGGGGGTGTGCTTACAATTATCTTTATTCTCTGTAATTAATTTCCAAAGCATTAAATGTAAATTAGCCCTCTGTATGAATTGTCAAGGCTATCACCTACACAAGGGAGGAAAGAGGTTCAACTTTCCCAACGAGGGGGCAATTTTCTCCACTTAGTTCTCTGCACCCATTGTGGGAGGAAACTCTGACGTTAAAGAGTAGAAAAAGAAAAGTTTTACTTAGTTGATCTTGCTCTTTCTGATTTTGTCTCTTCCCAAGCTCATAATTGCTTTCTACAATTTGTGGTATGTCCTTGGAGGACAAACACAAGATGCTACAGAGCCAAGTAAGCTAACATCTACTTTTCTGATAGGTCAAAAAGTCCTGGCTTGATGACTATTAACCCCAGTGGCCAGTTTATTCAAAACAAGGCATGCAGCAATTTCAAATGCACAATGAGCTCCTGTGCCCAAATGCACTTAGAATTCCACTGGCATTTCAAGGCAGATTTCAGCAATTTTCTCATGGAAACAGCATAGTACAGTGTCATTGAAAAAACAGTGTGAAATTTTTAATCATTTTTCTCCTTTTCTTTAAAATAAACTAAGCTGAATTATATACATTTGCCATCTTAAGTATCAAATCAATGATTCCTAAAAGTGATTGTCCATAAAAAATATCTGTGTTAGATAACATATCCACTTTTTCCTCACTTTGTCTGAAAATGATGTTATTGTGAAGAAAAACTATCTGAATTCTCCAGCATCATTACATCTAAATATATTTGAGTTACGTAAATCGAACGAGGCACTAAAAGGAAACAAATATTCCAAAGCAAAAGGTGGTGTTTGCGTCTACAGATGCTTCTCTGAATTGACAAGTGGAGAGAGGCCAGGCAGAGAGAGAGTGAGCGGGCCCCTGGAGAACGCAGGGGTCAGCTCTCTGATTTGGATCTGAGCTAGTTTCAAACCTACTGAAGCACCTTGAGGCACATTCACTGAGGACTTGAGTCTTGGATTTTATCATACAAGGATCACTTTCTTTTCTTCTTCTTCTTCTTTTTTTTTGCCACTGCTAGGTAATGAGTTCAGGCATATTCAGTTTCCTGGAACTTTAGTGTCCTTATTTATTGGCAAAAGGGCAAGGATAAATATGACCACCCCTACAGTGATTGTTCAGATAGAATTAGATCAGACGCATTATTTGGGACATAATGTAAACTTGATTAATATCATCCATTAGTTTTACAAATTACCTAGATAATACCAAATATATTGAATCAAAATGGCACTTTAGGAAATACCTAGAATAGGAGAGAGAACCCAAATTTCTGTAAAACCCAGAACTAGTGACATAAACAGTAGAATAGCTTGTGCAGAAGGAGCCCACGAGAGCCAGGTCTTGTGTGGTCGCCTGTTCCTTACAGAAGCCATCAACACTCCTTCCCCTTTTCCCACTTCTCCTTTTTCCCCTTCACTTCCTCCCCTTTTGTCCCTCTTGGTCTTTCTCATTCTCTTATCCCTCCAACTCTTTCTTGTCTCATATGTACAAACTAAACAGAATACACACAAAAACTGCATCAGCCTATGGCAACTGGTATATTGCCAGATTTAATTTCAAGTCATTCATTAAGCAAAGCATTAAATGGAGAGTTAAAAAGGCAGTCTTGCCCACGCTCGTGTGGTGGCTTACTGGCAAGAACTCATAGATCCTCACTCACTTGCAGGATGGTAATTCTCACTACCATTACTCAGGTATTACCAAATACAGCAGCTTTTTTAAAAAAATCTTAAGGACAAGTACTACGTTACAGATCAAGTCACTCTCTGAGGCCTATGAAAAGCATACAACCTACTGCTTGTAATTGTTCAGACGCGGTAACTTCTAACAGGGATTTGGGTCAAAATCTAAGCACACCTAAAAGGGGAAGGGGACTTCACACTAAGACATTTTTCAGTGGATCGCTGCTATCAGCATCTCTACTATGTGTGGTGATCATCACCAATCTCATGGAAGACTGAGTTTGAAATAGATGAGTTTGAAATAGTTGCCCGGCGTTGGTTCTTGCTGCTGCTGGCTCCTTTCAGTCTGAGCTCTTGCTCACAATAACTTTGCCACTAGGTGGAAACCTTTAAAAGATGATGGCTGTTTCTTTTTCTACAGTTTCAGATTTAACTCTAGCATGCAGGCATTGAGAGATTTAAAAATGTTCCTTTCCTCTGATTTAAAGAAATAACTCTTCAAGATAGCTCTGAAACAACTGGATATTTTATTTGATTTCAATATATTCTTTGAGAATACAATTTTAAAGAAGCTATTCAGAATATGCATATGCTGAATATTTCAACTAAGTTCAGGGCAAAAGCATTTGGATAAGCTTCTCTTAGCTTTCATTCACTTTCCATTCCTGTGTTAGGCCTTAACGTGATTTTATTTTGCACCCTTTACCTAATAATCTTACACAATCGTGAGCATATTGAAACTGTCCACATCTGCTTGAGAGGTTCATTAGGCACTTAACTAGAGCTTTATTTGATTTAGGCCTTGGAGCAGTTGGCACTCCATCTCCCATGAAGTTGCCTGTTCATACTCTGAGCTAGTTTCAAACCTACTGAAGCCAAAACAAGCACCGTTGGCAGTGGGTAAAACCGCTGCTGCCATCAGTTCAGCTAAACTCTCCTGGTTCCATTATTAAAATACAATTAACAGTTTTATAACTATTTTAAAGAATGTATACATCTATACTCTGTCTTTTGAATCTGATGTATATTTAATTTAATCCTTACCCAAAAACACCAAAAATTCTATTTTTAAAAAGCTGAAATTCATTAAGGCACTATGGTTCCAGAATCAAAAAAATAAACTGGCCTAGATTCCAGAATAGTTTCTTGGGATTACCGAAAACACATTGAAACATTTATCAGTTACTGAAACTAATTGTGTTCTGGGTTTTTATAAATTACTTGAAAAGGGTTTAGGGGTGGCTGACTCCCCCCCTCATAGTTACTTGGCTGAAAGCGTAATTAAAGCTAATAGTTCATAATGTCTGAGCAGTGTCTAGAACAAGGGAGAATTGTTTTCCACAGTTGAGTTTTGCACACGTAACCGGTGGTGTTCAGGATGGTTCCAGCCTGCCTCTCAAGCATCTGGCATTAACTTCCACTGACAGCAGGCGAACAGATGTGATGGATCAGTATTGAATCTGGAATGGAAGTGTTATTTTCCCTAATGTACTCGGATCTCTTTCAGGATGTCTGATAAAGCTTTACTTTGGTGATGGGATATATAAACTATCTCCGGTCATCCATTAATCTAATACTCCTTCAGGGGGGAATCCGTCATAGTAAGTCTATGTGCAAATGTTGATTCGAATAGCCCGAGGAAGAGAAAGTTAAAATGGCTTTAGGATTTAGAACCATGCGACTATTTGATTTAGACATTCATTCTATTAGGCTTAGCTAATTTTTTTTTTTTTTTACACGGGAAGCATAAAATCTAGAAAAGTCAAATTGTTTTCTCAAAGTTAAAAATTAATACTGAATTCTTTTGAATCTCCATCCAGAAAGCCTTCCAATATATTTGAAGATGACATCAGTTCCTATAATTTCTGTAAAGGAACACTTCAAACATGGTTAATGTAAAACTCATAGGACACAATGGAAGGCTAAAAAATGTAAAGAAGTATATTGTGATGTAGACCCTACCACAGACCAGTTGAACTAGAGTAGAATTCCTGAGGTTAAGGACTCGACACAGGTCTTTAAACATGTACATATGAATATGTGTGAGTGTACATGTGCATGTATTTTATCCCCAACATGATGCTAAAATGACTCTTACACAATGAATGCACGTGAAGAAACAGGTTACATTTCATGGATTCATATGATTATGTGTCCATCTTTCTAAATTCAAAATAAATTTGAAATATGCAGGTGGGGGGATCAGTGTTTTATGTTGTAAACAGGCATATCAAAAATCTAACATCTAAATGTTTATATCCTGTCATAAGATACTCTGCATGTAGCCATTTCTGACTTTCAATATCCAGTCAAACATCTTCTCTTAATTAAAAAAAATCTCAAGTACATATTTTCTCATATGCTAAAATGCTGTATATAGAATATATTTGATTAAAGTAACTTATAAAATGTTATTAGTATCTACTAAGGATTTGATGTTTATTTTTCCCAAGATTTCATATATTATAGTATCAGGAAAGAATAGAAATAGTTTCAATTTAGCAGGCGGATTTTAGATACACCAAATATTGTAATAGAAATTTTGGGTGGAAAGCCCTTTCTAGAATCAGTAAAACCACCACACTGACAAATGTCGAACTCACATTCATGACGATTTCACCTTATCTTGCACTGCTGCTTTTGTCAGATGAATGACTTTTCACTTCGTACACTTTTATGAGAATGATAAGGTACCAGCAGCAAAATTCCTATATATTAAGCACCATGCCTGACTGAACCAATTAGGATTCTCTCTTCCCATGAAGGAGGTGCCATTATTCCACATCAAGGAAAGAGAAACTGGTCAAAGACAGTAAATGGACTGAGGTTAATCATCTCTTTTGCAGTAGAGAAGGGCTTAAAATAATGTCTGTCTTAAAGTGAATAAACTTTATAAAGCCATGCTTTACGGATTCCAGAATGGTCAAGATCAAATCTAGTAAGTCAAATAAAAAAATCTTACAGAGCCAGAAAACTGATTAGATTGACATTTCTTCTATTGATATAATTTAATACATGCCTTCAGAAGGTTTCTATCAAAAGTTTAAATACTTAATTGGCAGCAGGCACACAATAGTCAATTAGTACTTTGGATGATGAGTGCTATGATTTAATGCCTTATAAAAACGAAGCTTCTGCATGCTATTTTTGGAAGAATACCTTGCTTTTCATCCTCACTTCTATTCACATTTAATTCTTTGTGGTAATGAAAATTTCCAAGCAAAAAGTGTATTCATATAAAAAGTTCACATAAAGGGAACAGTGAATTCATGCATAAATGTATTTTATTCTTCAAAATTGTTTTTGTTCTATAGGATTAATATGATTAAATTTATAAAATGGTGATGAAACTGATCAAAGAGAAACTAATAGGCAAAAAACAACACAATCGTGTGTTGAAAACAACATAGCTAGGAGTCCAGTTCCACCCAAATCTATAGAAAAATACTCTAAATTTTATGTGGAAAGGCAAAATAATTTATAAAAAAGAATGATATGTGAGAACATCGCTGTGTCCAAGGTTCAGTTCTTCTGCTGAATCGATACAGTATGGCAGTGGGCGAGAACAATGCTTGCATCTGTTCCTCTACCTCCATTAGACTCTCCATTGATTTTAAACATAGAAGCAGAGGGAATCCAGTGGCGTTAAGATAGCCTTTTAGTTAAATGGCGCTGAAACAATTGGACAAGGAGTGACAATAAGTGAATAATTAAGCATCGATCTGGGTCTTATATAAAAATTAAGTTAAAACAGGTCACACTTTTAAAATATAAGAAGATTTTAGAAAAACAGAAAATCTTTGGAGTCGAGGTACAGTCAAAATGCTCTTTGATTAGACGTGAAAATCTGATTCTTAAATGAAAAAACTGGCCTACTACAAAATTAATCTTTTGTTCAGAAGCAGTCTGTTAAAAGGATAATAGTACCTGCAAATTTCCAGCCCACCCCCCACTCCCCATATACAGAAGGCAAAAACAAAATGGAAAAAAAAATATTTGGACATGATTTATCCAACAAAGAAATACTATTAAGAATATATAGAGAATTCTGAAAAGTTTACATTCAAAGCTAGGTAGAAAATAGAAAAAAGTCTATTAACAGACGCTTCACAATAATGGAAACTAAAAACCCAAAATTCATCATTATACCCAGTAAGGAAATGCAACTTAAAACAACAGTAAGATATTACATATTAGAAAACCTGAAACAAGAAATACTGACCCAAATGCTCATGAGGACACAGAGAATCTGGAACATTTTATGTTGCTGATGAGAATGTAAAATGTTCCAGCCATTTTGACAAATATGTAACGTAGAGTATTCTGAAATGTAGCTGACAATTTTAAGAAAAAAATTGAACATGTAACCACTACATCACCCAACATTTTGTATTTTTGAGACTTTATCTTAATTTTGTTTTGTTTTGTTTCAAAAATCAGTATGGGAATATTCTAGCCCACTATATTTATAAATAGCCAAAGATAAATATAACTCGGATATTTTTTAAGATGGCGAATAGGTGAACTAAGTGTGGCAGATCCAAGGCTTGAACGACTTCTCAGAAATGTGGAGCTGAATACCGCTACATGGGACAACACGGATTCTCTAGGAAATTATGAGTGGAAAGAAAAGCCAATTCCCCAGAATTACATGCTTTGTGTTTACATCCGTGTCTCATTGCTGACGTGACAAAGTCATCCAAATGGACAGCAGATTAGTGATTGTCAGGGATTAAGGATGAAGGGGCGGGGGACGACTCCACAGGGAGATCTGAGAGTGTAAGACGACGTAGTCAGAGAGATTATGTGGAGGTGATGGAACCAGCTTTACGCTGGACCATGTTAATGTCTGTATCTTGGTTTTGCCCCTTCTTTGTCTTTTTGACATGAGAAATCTATAATCGACTCAAAGTAAAAAGATTACTTAGAATGTGTCATTCAAGTGCTATGCTTCTTAAATATATTAAATGAGCCAATGCTGTTGAGCTACTTTTTATCTGGGACCCATCTTATTTATTTAAACCAACTTGGTAGTAGACATAAATTTTAGCAAATTAATATAGTAATAGCTCAGAAGAAATGAACCTGAATTTATAATCTACTTTTATTAGTAGTGTGTTTCCGATAACTTTAATACACGATAGACTAAAGAACTGAGGATAACATTAAAGTGACAAGTATATGACAATGGCAGTAGTGATGGTGATGGCGGAGGGCTGTTGGGAATGGGACTAACCTTTGGGATTGCAAATAGATTTAATTTCATAAATCAGAGTTTGTCTTCTGTATGGTAAGGAAATGAGTAGAATGTAGAATAAGATTATTATGTTCTGGTGAGATTTTAGTGTAATTTTATTTAAAGATAAGCTTTAATTTGAATGAATTTCATGATTTTTCTTCAAATGAGAAGCAATTTGTAGTTTGCTTTGGTGATTGTTTTTATGTTGTTTTCTTTTCCTCAATGTACGTACCTTGTGAAACTAATTTCACTTCTATTTATTACCTCAATTTCCACCTCAGTTAGTTGGTGGTATTTTTCTTATATCCATCTGGCTTTCTTAACTTTCTTAAATATCATGCAGTTATGCTGAGGCTCCGGGAAAATATCAACTATTTTTGAAAAATAAAATTTAAAGCTAGCAATAGAAAGTCACTTAACACAAACTTGAAGTCTTTGTCTGTAAAATCAATTCTCATGGACCTGTGTATAGTTATTAACATGCATTGCTAATTTCCAAGAAAGGGTACAACTTATCACAGTCAGACAACAATAAAAATTATAAATTACGCAAAATAGATATGTTCTTACTAACCATGTTTAAAGTATAAAACAAAGGCTGGAAGAATGGTACAGTGATTAGAGTGTTTGCCTAGCAAGCTCAAAGCCCTGACTTCAATTCCCCAGTACCACAGAAACCGGGCCTGGCTGTATTCACCTGTAATCCCAGCACTCTGGAGGCTGAGGAAGGAGGAATGCCATGTTTGAAGCCAAGTTGGGCTGCATAGTAAGCTGAGGACCAGTATATACTGCAGAATGAGGTCTTGAAGAAGGAGAAGGAGAAGGAGAAGGAGAAGGAGGAGAAGGAGGAGAAGGAGAAGAAGGAGGAGGAAAAGGAAAAAGTGTGACACAATCTTAGCTGGAGCAATAGTGTAATATTTTTTTCTTTAAAATTATTGTCATATAAATCTTGTCCAGTAGCAATTCATCTATTACATCATATGCCAATTGAGAATTATCAACCTATAGAAGGAAAGTTACAGAGATGTACCTAGAGTTCATACTAATTACAGCAAGTGTAAATTAAAGATAGTGTCTTTATTTGATGGGTGACTTTCACCTACTGCAGTGTCTTGATATCTGAGTCATGAACCAATAGATAATGTATCATAAATTTGGTTTACAACTGTGAGCTTAAGGTGGGAAACCAGGGAGGTTGGATGAAAAAATATTTCCTGCCCGAAATTGTAGATTTTTCGTTGCTATTTAGCACATTGTGAAATGTCTGGGAGGTGCCCTTGGCAGGAACTCTTTGTTAACAAGCTATCTATCTGAACCGGGATAACCTGTAGGAAATCTTTGCTAAACAAACAGAAGACAGCGGATTCTTGGGAGAAGCTTGTGCATATCAGCATGGCGTAGCTCTTGTCATCTTTAAAGATTAATCCCCAAGCTATTATTAGTTGCACTTTGATTGTTGTGACTCAATTCAAATTTTATAAAACATCCGCTGACTTCCTAGTTTAAGTCCCATTTTCTTATACCTGTTAGAATTATTTTTTGTGCACAATCTTCCTAGAATTTAATTTAAAAACTGGGTGATGCCCAAGTTTCTTCATTTGAAATGGTAGAAAACACATTAGCTATTTTCAAGTAACATTCAATAAAATCTGACCGATGCACACAGAGTCAAAGGCTGTAAAAATACAAGAGAAGGCTATCAATTATTCAATTGCTCATCAGCTACGTGGCATTTCCAGCATTGCTTGAAGACCTGTGTCCTAGATAGGAACCAGTGGCAGTAGGCGGTCCTTCTTTTAAGTGGGAGTTGAATGAAGTGCTGGTATTTTTTTCCTTCTTAAAAAAAAAGTTCAAAGTCATGTAGTCTTCACTCTGCTTGGTTTGCTGTAGGATGATACTCTTAGAGGAATGGCTACTTAATACTTAACACAATCACTAGTAAACATTACACACACCAACCAGTGTGCACTCCTCCTGACCGTGGCACAAATTCCGCAGACTTCCCACTTGAGATGTACTGGATTTCCAACTGACATGGGCAGCCATTCTGCAGGCTATATATCTTTCTGAGGTTTGGCCTTAGCATTCCCAACATGTGATTTTCATGTGGATCAAAGTGATTAGAGTCTAATTCCCAACCCTATGATTTAGTGTTTCTTTTGCTTAATGTGAGTACAGACAAAATTTATTTATACTAATTATAAAGATCTATGCACTATGCTAAATGTTGCCAGAAGAGATATATAAGAAAATCAAATATTCATTAAATTTTTGATCCATTTCTATATTTTTGGTAGAAAAATTGTATAGTTTTATAACTTAAGGAAAATAAACCTAAGGATACCTTTACATTTGTTTACTTCTTGTATGAAACAGAAATGTGACTATGTTAGATTATCTTTTGTTTTCATATAAAGATGTCTTTATGTTGGGAAGAATAGTCCTTATGAACATGGACCTAAATACATATCTGAGTAATTCTTATGTTGTATCAGGGAATTGCTCTTATTTTAATATATGTATGATTGATCTCAGATCTTACTTTGAAGTATTCTTTGAGAATAAATACCTGTAAAAAACAAAATATCTTTATAATTCAGACTATCTAATGCCAATGTACACTATGTGCCTTGGTAGGAGCACCATTGATATGAATGATAGTAATCCGGAGAGTTGTAGAGTACATCAAATCTATATCCTGAGGATGCTAAGGTAGATTCTAGTAGGTAGTCAGAGTAGTTAGCAGAACTAAGACTGAGATGTTCCTTAAGATAAGAGCTTAGCAACTGAAAAGACAGGAATATTGAGCAAAGGTCAGAGAAGGACAGGACACCTTGGGATGTAAAGCAAGTGATGAACAGCCTTGGGCGGGGCTATAATCGTGGTTACAGACCACTTCTCCCAGACTTAGTGGCGCCACAGTTTCGGAGCATATCTTAGGCCCTCGGATTTGATCTAAAGCCAATAGACTAGCTTCTATGCTAATGTGTACCGATCAGGAAAGGTAAAATAGGTCTAGAAAAATTGATATGTACATGCTATAGAGAAACTATAAAGATGACCACAACTGCTAAATAGCTGGTGCCCTAACCCCTTCCACGCTTGTCAGTGGAGTTCCCACTATTCTCTTTATCGTTTCTTTATCCTTCTCCCAATAAAGCTGTTTTCTGCTTCCAAACTATGTCTTTGTTCATGGTATTCATTTCTCAACATTGGTGGAACACAAACTCTGGTTCAAGCTTTCTGGCATCAATGTGACCAAATGTTTGTAATTCATTTGAGGTCATTTAGTTTATGTTGGTTTATTGCCTATAACTGTATTTTAAATATGCTTACACGATTTTCCTTAGTATAAAACTGGAATTTATGACTTTGTCCCGTAGAGTGTATTATTTCCGGGTCCTAGTGATAAATATCTGTCTGTCTACATCTGGCTTATTTCATGTAGTAAAACATGTCACAGTTCACCCATGTTGTTGCACCTAGCAGTACATAGACATCAACGTTCTCTCACCCTCGATCTGTCGTTATTCAGGGAGGTTTAGCCAGTTATATTATCGTGATAATATCTTATAAATCTAATCTGATATATTCTTTTTTAAGGAGGCAGTTCATTTTCTGAAGATTTTAAGCATCACTACTGTTAAAAAGTCTCAATTACACCTTCAATGCTCCAAATCAAAGAAGAAGAGAATGAAATTCCATAAGACTTTGGCTATTTCTAAAAAATGATTTGTGTCAAGTCTTGACTAAGACATTATTTTTATAAGAAAATCCACATTGAGCATTGTATACACATTATTCTCAGTGTCATATATTAATTATTATTAATTTGCCTGTGAATTAGGTTTAGAAATAGGTATTTCCAAACTATAGAAGGCTGATGTAAAATTTTGTTAATCAATTTGACCACCTCTTGCTGCTGACTTGCTGTGACTTTAAAATTAAGCTTAATTTCATCTTCAACCAAAAGGTTTCTTTAATAATGACCTTTCCAGAGACTTCCTGTAACCTAGCAGAGATGCCAGTGATGAGGCAGATGATTCTAACAATGAGAATTTATTAAAGTCTTTGTTCATCCTAGGAGGCCTAGCTCCTGCTCTCTCTGGCACTAAACTATGGCTTTGTCCGCATGGTTTTCCTGGCATACAGAATAAGAGAGTTGTGGAGTCAGGAAGACTTCCAAGCAAATTTCAAGGAAAGGCCTGGAAAGCCAGATGAGGTGCTCCTGATAGAGCAGTGCTTGAAGCTGGGACAACGAGGGCCAAGGTATGGAAGAGGCCTCAGAAATTCAAAGATTGCAGGCACATGAAATGTCTCTAGAGACAGCTGTAGGTTTGTGTGAAATCTGCCCAGTGAAGATGGCATATGGGCTGCAACTGAAAAGACTATGAAGGTAGGTCTAGCTAGCACCCAAGCCCTTTGCAACTCTCATTTTTACCACCATAGGCCCCATAGGCTTAAAATGGAACTACAAACTTTAGTGATCCCCCTGTGATTCTGGTTTCACTTAGACCCATTTTTCTTGTTTTGCCCTATTTCATTTATGGAATGGCAAAATCTATGTTGGGTCACTGTGCTTGTAATTAAATATCATATTATTAAACTATTTGTTCATCCAATGTGATAGGAAAGATTTTCCTTTGTATACATAGCATTCACTTAATGATGATGTCAGCCTTTCAACAATCATATGCAAAGAATTTATTGTACTTTCTCATTGTATTTATTTAAAAAATTGGAAGATATGTGAGATGGTATAACCATACACTGATGTGGATTTGGTGCCTGAGGATGGAAAAAGGAGATAAAACCTGAGTCATGCAGTGGTCACGATCGCCAGAGTATGACCAAGAGTATGTTAAGCAGAAGGAAAGCCTCATGTGAGTCTTGTGAGGCAGAAAACAGCAAAAAAATAATTTTGAAAGCCCAGAAGGAGGATCTGTTCAATGAATAGAAACAGAGAAAAGGGATGACAATACAAGGCTGAAGTCAGAATATGCCTGAGGTGACAGTGCCTTGGGGTCATGTGCGTGCAGCTCAGTAGAGGGTCAGGAGCTGGCACTCAGTGAGGGTGACCTAGTACTCTACAATTGCTCCTTGACCAAAAGAACTAATTGAAGCAAGTTTCATCACTCATCGTGATGTTTCCAAGCAAAAAATCGAGGAAATCTATGACACACATTAAAAAAAAAAAGAAAATATAGCCACAAAAGTCCTTTGAGTTATTATTAAGAGGAACTTGGCAAACATACATTTTGACCTACTAAAGGCAGAGTGGAAAGAAATTTTGCACTTGTCAGATAACAAGTAATGGTGTTGTTGCAGAAGAATTATTGTATTCGGTGAAGACATCACCCAGTTGCTCTGAACTTAGTAACTTAGTGTACATTTTTATTAAAAATTGAGTTTATAAACCACCATTCCACCATTTAAAGTATGATTTTTTCCATATATATACACACATATATGTGTGTGTGTGTGTGTGTGTGTGTGTGTGTATGTGTATATATATATATATATATATATATATATAAGCTCTCAATCTTTGGAAGACATCATAGTTTTCAGTAAGTCACCACTTTCCATGGAAAAACATTGCAATATTTTAAATAAAGAACACCTGGAGCTTGTTCTTCATCCCAGATTGAAGCAGATACTAGCAGGTCAGTGAATGGTGAAGAAAAATGGAGCAATATGCTTCATGTTAACTATTTACATAGATATCTAAATGTATGCTTACTATGGGAAATATTTTTTTAAATATTATTTCCTGAATGAAATGACCTTTTGGCTATCTGAGATGCATAGGAGTACTTACCAGAATGCTTAGTTTATACAAGATGTAAGTTTACTAGAAGATAATTTGGTATAAAGAAACTCATGTCCCAGTAACTGTATTTGTTGTTATTGTTTCAGTAAAGTACTGATATCAGATTTAACATGGCTTCTATATTTTGAAACACTTCAGTCAATATTCTTCTCTCTAAAAAGAAACCAACTCTTTGGAAATTGTGCCTTGATCTTTATAATTTTAAAATATTTTAGATGAATAGGTCTTTTTCACCTAAAATTTAACCATCAGCATTTATAAATCCAGTATCAGGAGAGAAAAATTTATCTCAACAAACGAATTGCTGTTATTCTTTCATGCCCAGTGCGTGTTCATGAACTTATATGATTTTCAAATAATAATTATGGCATAGAAACATTTAACCTCTCTTATCTTTTATGTGGGCTAATGAACTAGCTTTAGTTATAAATTCTGATTGAAGTTGAAACCATGATTCTCCTTAACTATATATGTGGTCATCAATAAGTTATTAAATCACTCTGAGGATTAAATGTTTTTTATCATTAAGTTGATAAGAATAACCTACCTCAAAGAGTTGTTTTGGGATCTAAATAGCCTGGGGCCAGCCAGCTCCATTATAGACACAATAAACTGAGCTATTATCATTAATAATAATCAGGACATCTGCATCTAAAACTCCCCAAGTGATCTTTGCATACTAAGATTGTTTAAAGATCATTATTCTACAAGGGTCATGTGATTTCTACGACAGCAAAACAAAGCATTTAACTGGTGCTGAGAATGCAAAGGAAGTAGCTGTCAAATCCTCTGCCGGTGAGAGTGTAATGATACAGCAATCCTAGAAAACTGCTTAGCAGAGTTTTTTTTTTTTTTTTTTTTTTTTTTTTTTTTAATATAACATGTACTTAAACACTGCAAGCATACTTCCAACCACCCATCCTAGAGAAATGAGTTTAAGTTTTAAAAATTGCTACAAAAATGCTCACACTACATGTCTTTCTACATATAAGTAGGTAAACAAACTGTGGTACATCCGTGTAATGAGAGAATTCTCCACTTGAAAAAACAAAACAAAACAAACGCAACAATGACTGTTGCTTGGACAAATTTCAAGTGAGTGAATGAAAAAGCCAATATAAAAAGTTCTTGCATGCAGTGTTATACCATTTAAATAGCAATCTGAAAAAGCGAAAGTTACAGCAGTGAAAATCAAAGAAGTAATTGCCATTTGTTAAGGTTGGCAGAAGACTTAAATAAGAAATACAATTAATAAGTTCCTCTGTGTTGAGGGAACATTTTTGTCTCTTGGTTATGAAGACGGCTGTTGAAGTCTACACATGAGACAAAAGGAATAGAAGTAATGTAGGGCTAAGATGAAGTCAACTTGATTATCTTTGGGCTTCTCCAATGGGACTAGTGATAAAGACTGTTGAGTGCACCTGGGGAGATCATGGAGGTGTGGCCTTTGAATCTATGGCTGGTCCTTTATTCCATCCTCACTGGCACTGTTCACCTGATCTGCTTCCCGACCATGATGTTCCTACTTCACAGCCAGACAAACATGTACTGAATCAATCCCCTTCAACTGTGAGCTAAATTACACTTCTCTTTAAGTTCTGGGTAAATTATTCTGTTCCAATAATGGGCACGTATCTAAAACAAAATTACCAAAGAACTGTAGTCATTGCAGTCTCTTTTTGATGAGACAAATAGAGAAATGGCACAGCAGTTAAAGCACTTGCATTTTACAAGCTCAAGGTCCGGAATTTGATTCCTCAACATCACATAAAGCTGAGCGTGGTGGCGCAAGCCTGTAATCCCAGCACTGGGGAGGCTGAGTAAGCAGATTATCCTGAGTCCAAGGCCAGCCAGAGGTATACTGGTCACTTCAGGACCAGCCTGGGCTACATAGTGAGACCCTGTCTCAAAAAGTAAATAAGTAAAAAAAATAATAAAATTGGTTTGTAAGAGGAACTTGGAAAGATTTAAGAGTAAGAGAGTACTGAGAATTCTATGAACAAAGCTTGATAGTAGATTCTGGCTGGACTCAAAAGACCAGTAGGCTCATAGAAATGCCAGATTTCTAGTAAGAATATAGATAGTAAAGTTCAGGTTGGAAATAAGAACTTTGTTGGCAGTTGGGCCAAAGACTATGTGCATTACATTCAAGCCAAAACTTACCTACATTTTGCACATGATCTGAGACTTTGCAGGAGACTGAGATTCATAGTGGACTAATTAATCTAGTGAGAAATTTTTCACAAGCGTCTAACATAAAAGGCTGTGAAATGAATTCTACTGGATGCCTTGCCAGATTTATAGTGAGAACTTCAGATATATGGCAGAGCAAGAAAACTTGAAAAGCTTGAATGTTGGCTTATAAAAGAACCACATATAAAGTTGAAGACAAAAGAGGTAAGGTTCCTAAAGATATTGATGCCATTAGAAAGAAACCAAGTACTTTATTATAATGATAAAAGAGAAAGAAATCTTCAAAGATGTCTCAGGAAGCAGGAAGACTCAACCCATTACATGTTCAAGGATGCTAAAGTATCAGCATTTCATTTGAGAGTCGCAGGACCCTTGCCTAAGAAGGAATTCTTAGGAAATGAGTTCCCCAGGAGATACGTTCCTGTGCTCAGCCATCCAAACACTCAGAGGTTGTTGCTGCAGTGGTGCAAAGAGGCCTAGCTCCCGCTCTCTCTGGCACTAAACTATGGCTTTGTCCACATGGTTTTCCTGGCATACAGAATAAGAGAGTTGTGGAGTCAGGAAGACTTCCAAGCAAATTTCAAGGAAAGGCCTGGAAAGCCAGATGAGGTGCTCCTGATAGAGCAGTGCCTGAAGCTGGGACAATGAGGGCCAAAGTATGGAAGAGGCCTCAGAAATTCAAAGATTACAGGCACATGAAATGTCTCTAGAGACAGCTGTAGGTTTGTGTGAAATCTGCCCAGTGAAGATGGTATATGGGCTGCAACTGAAAAGACTATGAAGGTAGGTCTAGCTACCACCCAAGCACTTTGCAACTCTCATTTTTACCACCATAGGCCCCATAGGCTTAAAATGGAACTACAAACTTTAGTGATCCCCCTGTGATTCTGGTTTCACTTAGACCCATTTTTCTTGTTTTGCCCTATTTCATTTATGGCATGCAAAATATACCTTGTGTCACTATGCTTGTAATTACAAATCTTGTTTTGATTGTTATGTAGGTTCAAAGCCAATAATTTATCTTGAGTCTCAGAACACATGTTAACTTGAACTTTTTTTTTTTTTTTAAGAAGCTGGAACTGTTGATATTTCAGAGAAAGAATTAATTTTTTGCCAGTGTTTCACAGGATGGTTGTATATGTTAGATAAAATTATAAACTTGCTAATGTCTTTACTTGGATATTAAGTACAGTTTAAGAGGATGCATTTAGGTGTGGCGTTAAGGTGGGTATGATTATTAGAATTGAAAGGTTAACTTGATCGTCTGTATGATGTGCCCAGAGGATTGGGAGATAAACACCTGTGCATATGGGGTTAAGTAATGAAATTGTGACTTTGACATTTATGTCGGGTCCCTCACTCCTTTCTGTCTGTCATTTTTCCCCTACTATGTGTCTCAACTTCCATGACCTAAGCAGTTCTTCTACGGCATGTCTTTATGATATAATGTTATTGTTTGTAACCAGTTTTCCATATACTGAATCTCCTAAATGAAGAGTTAAATTAAATTTCTTTTCCTTTAAGTCATGCCAGGTTTTTGCCCAGCAGTAGAGAAATGACAAATAAAAGCACACATAATTACATACATACACATACACCTATGTGTAATTTCACAGGTAAAATCTGTAAAGTCTGAGTAAGGTCTAAATGTCTGCTAATATTATCACAGCATACCAGTTCCTTCAATACTTAAAATATAAGAAATTATCACAGTGATGTATTTAGGGATATGTGCTGGCACTGACTATCTTATTTTAAAGATTCTTTTTAGTAAGACTACCTTTTCAGTTACTGTTAAAGAAATAATCTAGTTGATCATAATGCCCAGAGCTTTAGTTTTGTTTGTTTCAGGGATATCTTGTATAGGCTGGAACAAAATCTTTGTAATTTTTATTAATGATATGAACATAATATGAAATAATAGTTTTATCATATAATAGTATAATAAACATGGAGATAAATTCTTTATTAATAATAATATAAAGTCTAAAATATACTAGGTAGGTGCTGAGGTAAGCAATAGTCACAGAAGTCAAGGAGGCAGAGACAAGAAGATTATGATTCCATACCTAGCCTGAGCTAATTAGTAATTTAAAGAGACCATGTCTCAAAAAAAAATGGTTTAGTGTATTGTCCATTGTAAATGCTCTGGGTTCAGTTTCCAGTGTGACAAAAATAAAAGAATGTATGAAAAATAAAATATATTAAAATACAATATCACTCAGTGATTTATGAATGCAGAATCAGTAAATCTATGCTTCATTTTTTTGTTCCTCAGTATTATAAATTTTTAGCATAGCTATCACTTTATTTCATGAAATTTATGAGCAAATTTTAAAGATATGGTAACTATAGGAGAAAGAGAAGAGCTCAGGAATTGAAAGGGTCCCACGGGATAGTCGGAAGCCTTGAGGAAGCATCAGAGGCTGGAAAACACACCATCTCAGAAAGCCACCCCAGAATGCGTAGGAAAGGCCTTGAGCAGCAGTGAGCAGCCAGCAGCCACAGATACAAGCAATAGAATCATGAGAAAACCAGGCAATAAGTTACCTGCAGAGATGCCTGACTTGCAAGAAACTGGTATCATTGACATCGAAATAGTGGAACTTTTAAAAAATCAAAAAAAAAAAAAAAAATAAGTAGACCAAACAAAAAATAAGCCCAAACAAGATATACTTTAAAAAGTGCAAGACAAGATTAGTGAGCTTGAAGAGGAATTTACTAAACAAATAATGGTCTCAAGTGATAAAAATTTCACTGAGTTCATAGAAAAGCTGAAACAGTTGACTAAGGTAAATAAGGCAATGCAAGATACGAACGAACATTTTGATACTGAATTGGAAAATCTGAAAAGAAATCGAAAGGATGGAAACTAATACTCTAAGCTAATACAGCCCTAGCAGGAGTAGCTGTAATATATTCAAACATAGCAGATTTCAAACCAAGCAAACCAGAAAAGACAAAGATATACACAGCATACTGCTCAAAGGAGCAGTCCAACAGAAAGAGCTCAAATATATATATATATATATATATATATATATATATATATATATATATATATATTACTCATGCGCCCAATTTCACCAGACAGGAATTATAGGAATTATAGGACGTGAGAAATCAAATTGGCCCCAATACAATCATAGTAGGAAATTTTAATACACTACTCTCACAAATAGACAGGCATTCCCAACCCCCTCAAAAATTAATAAGAAATTAGAGCTTAATAGACACTCACTGAGTAGTCCATTCATTTCTAACAGAATAACACTTTCTCTCAGCAATATATGAGACCATTCCCAAAACAGACCATATCTTTGGCCATCAGCATGCTTAAATACATGCAAATAATTGAAATAATTTTCAGCATATGTTCAGATCATAGCAGAATGAAAAAAATAATCAACAGCAAAAGAAACTTCAGAAACGATATGAATACATGGAGAATAAATAATAAATTATTTAACAAGTGATGGGGAAGAAATAAAAAGAATCCTAGATTCAAGCATTAATGGAAACACGTCATACCAAATCTATGAGACACAGTAAAAGCAATACTAAGAGGAAAATTTATAGCCACAAATGAAGATACTTAAAAAATACCAGGGTAATCCTAAATGAATAATCTGGTAATGCAATTCAGAATCCCAGAGGGAAAAAAAAAAAAACTATAGAAATCAAGATGCAACAGAAGAAAATCACAAGGATTAGAGTGACATATAATGAAACTGAAACAAAAAAAAAAATACATAAAACATCAATGAATCAAAGATCAGAGTTTGTTTTAAAGGATATGTAAGTTTGATAAAGCTGTATCTTTATTCCAAAACTCACTCAAAAAACCAAAATCCTATCAATGCAATTAGAAACAAAAAAGGTAAAACCACAACAAATACTGCTGAAATCCAGAGATTTATAAGAAACTACTTTGAAAACATATATTCCAATAAAATCAAGAATCTAGAAAAAAGAATAAAGTTCTAAGCACATAGGAGATACTAAAATTGAACCAAGAAGATATAAAAATTATGAAGCGACTGATAAGCAGGATAAATTAAATTGAGGCAATAGGACCTGTTGGGTGGACTATAGAGTTTTATCCCAATTTCAAGAAAGAGCTAGTGCCAACACTTTCAAAATCCCACGAAATTGAAGGGGAAAGAACACTGATAAATTCCTGCTTGTAGTTGGCACTACTCTCATCCCAAAACCAGATAAAGACCTAAGAAAGAAAGAAAATTATAGTCCAGCTTCCTTAGTGAATATAGATACAAAAAACCTTAACAAGGTACTTGCAAACTAAATGCAGGAAATTATTAAAAAGATCATAAGCCAGGACCAACTTGCTTCATCTCTAGAATGCAAGGGTGGTTCACCATAAGTAAATCAATTCTTAGAAACATCACAAAAAGGCAAGGGCAAAAAAAAAAAAAAATCACATGATTATCTCAACAGATGCAGAAAATAACCTTCAACAAAATTCAACAGTCATTCATAATTCATGAAAATAGGCACAGAAGAACCTTACCTCACACTGATAAAAGCAACTTATGACAATCCTACTGCCAATTTTACGCTAAATGGGAAGAAACTGAAAGACTATCAGGAACACGACAAGAATGTTCACGTTCACTAAGTCCTGTCAATATAATGCTTCAAACCTTCAGTAGAGCAATCAAGCAAGTTAACAAAATAAATGGAATATGTATAGAAATTAAACCATTATTTTTTTTACAGATGATATGATCCCTTACATAGAAGACCTCAAAAACTCTATGAAAACTCTTAAAAATAATAATGAATATAACCATGTTGCAGAGTATAAAAATAATACAAAAAAAAACCCAATAGCATTCCTGTATAGCAAAATGAAAATACGCAGAAAGAGATGAGGAAAATGATTCCATTCACAGAATTATCAATGCAGAGTAAATGAATAAGAATCAACATTACAAGGTAATTGAAGGATCTCTTTTAAAAAAATGAAACAGAAGAGAACACTGGGAAAAGGAGGGATATCCCATTTTCTGGACAGACAAAACCTATATTGTCAAAATGCCCCTACCAACAAACTGATATACAAATTCAATGCACTTTGAATCAAATTAACAAGAGCATTTAACATAGAACTAGAAAAAAATTTCTAAAGTTCATATGGAACTATAAGACATGCAGAGTAGCCAAAAAGAAGAGAGAAAGAAGAAGGGTGAGGAGGCAGATAAGGAGGAGGAGAAGAAGGAGGAGGAGGAGGAGGAGGAGGAGGAGGAGGACTAGGAGAAAAAAGAGAATGGTAAGAGACATCAGAGTACTGGATATCAAGATATATTAGAAAGCAAGGATGATATAAGAAAATGAAACACATAGTATTGGCACACACACACACACACACACACACACACACACACACACACAGAGAGATAAACAAATGAAACAGAATTGAGGATGAGGGCACCATCCCAAGAACCTTCAGCTGTCTTATTTTCAATTCTGAAGCCAAAATCATACACTGGAGGGATGGTAGCCTCTTTAACAAATGGTGCTGAAAGAGCTATCCATGTGCAGAAAAACAAATAAATCTAGATCCATATTTTTCTCCATGTACAGATATCAAATCACAATAGATTTAAAGACCTACCTATTAAAGCAAAAACACTAAATCTGCTTGAAGAGAAAATCAGCAAAACCCATGAAGACATAGGCATACATAATAAATTTCTCAACAAAACTCCTAATTCCCATAAACTAACACCAAGTCAATAAATAGAATTATGTCATATTAAAAAAAAAACTTCTATGCAGCAGAGTAAAAAATAAGTAGATAAGTAGAGTGAGAAAGAACCTACAGAATAGGTCAAAAATGCCAGAGGATTATTAACTTAAATATACAAAGAGCTGGAAAAATTAGAACCTATAAAATAAAAGAACCTATCAAAAATAAATAATTGAATGGAATAGACAGTTTTCAGAAGAACTACGAATGGCCAATAAATACACACACACACACACACACACAAAATGTCCAGTGTCTTCAGCCATACGAGAAGTACAAATCAAAACAATACTGAAGTTTCATGTAACTACAGTAAGAATGGCTCGTATTAAGAACTCCAAACATGAAAAACATTGCAGAGGTTGTGGAGAAAACCAATTACTGTTGGAAATACACGGGACTGAATCCCACAAGGAAATCTGTGACCCCACGTAAAAACACGCCTTAGAGGTTTCATGCCAGAATAGGGAGAAGGTGAGTGTATATCAAGGCCCATTGTTCTGCGGTTTCAGTGTGCTTCTGGAGACATGGACATTTGGCTTGGATCACAGGTGATTAATTTGTCAAGTGACCAGAGAAAGCCCTAAACAAAAGAGAGAGAGAAATAAAGAAAGAGAAAAAAGAAAAAGTATTAACTGTCAATAGTCCACAGACACAGTAAAAGGATTAAGGTGATGAATGTAGGTATGTAGCATGAGTATTCTGATAGAGGCTGTGGAAACTTCACCTAAGAAGTCTAACATGGCCAGACCATTGTTCTACAAATGAAAAGCAGTAAAGAAGCTATGTTCCCTTGCTTCCACTCTCTTTGGTCTACAATACACAGCTTAAATAAGACAAAAAGAAGAATTAATTTAGACACTGGAGATGAATCTACACAGAATAGAAAGAAATGACTCAAAATCTTAATTATTTATTCTCACAAAATTAGTTAAAACATTTCATACTTACTACATTTGACAATGTAGTAAATTTGATAGATCCTCTATAAGTTAGACAGTAAACTGACACAAAATTTTAAAATTCAGACAAATGTGGCAGTGTGAAAAGCAAGAAAACCGAACCACCTGAATTTCAAAGTGGAAAATGGTTAATTATATCAATATAAATTATTATATTTGTTAAATTTTCATTTTGACATTGTACATGTCTAAGTGAAAAGGGACTTATGGCAAACTGCTGTACAATATACTGGATAATTTTTTGATTCAATGGGAAATTATTTTATCCTCAATAACAATCCAATATTCATATTTTAATTTGTAGGTCTGATCAAGAAATACATTTATAAGCCTTTCATTTTCTGTGAAAGAAAAAGGCAAGACCTAGAATTTAAAGAATCCCTAGTATTCCAGGAATGCTTTGGCCTGAGGGAATGAATGGAATGCATCTTAATTTTCCAGCAGTCCTGCTCTAAATTCCTCCTGTTAAGTCATTACTTATTCTGAAGTTGGATCAATCAAAGACAGGTGAGCCAGCAAGATGCAAAGAGGAAGCCACCTTGAAATGGATTAAGTGAAAGAATCGTGTGAACATATGGCCTGGAAATTAAATTGATTCAGCTAAACAAGTTATATTAAATAAATCAGGTGATTTTCAGGCATCTAGTCTGGTGATCACACTTTAGAGCAATTATGTAATGCCAGACTTTGAGAAAGAGTGTGAGCTATAAACCTATGGTGCGAGGAGGTGGGGTCACAATCCAAAGTGAAACTCAAGTTGTTAGTGAGCTTTTAAACATTTTCCTCTGAAAAAGGAATATGTGAAGATAAATTGCTAAAGGAAAGACATTGGGGAGATCTACCATAAATTGAGAAAATGAACTATTGAGTCCCAAAAAAATTCCCATCTTGTTTCCAGGAAGAATAGGAATTGTGAATATTCTCACCATATAGGCATAGAGAACTAAAGGATTGCTGTTTTTAATAAAGCGGAACCAATTTGGTAGGTGTAATGAGTATCTACAAATATTTTCATAAATTAATTTTATGGAGAGTATCACCAATGAGTGGAATTTGAAACCTGCAGATTACAGAAATAAATAAGTATAAAATAGATTGTGTTATAGTGGAATGAGAAACTGAAGTCATATCACACGGTATCAAATAACAAACACTAAATAGGTTATCCATAGGCACATTTAAAAAAACACTCAGGGTAGTAGAGTGCTTAAAAATGTGGAACAGGTACTAAAATATTCAGTAAATTGCTGACATTGCTTGTAGCTGACCTGACAGGAAGTGGAGCTCAGGTGGCAATGTGAGTGCTGGGAGCAGCTGTAAGTCCAGATGCAGCTTGGCTTGCTCACTGAGTGCTCTCCCCCTGCTGTGTGGTCTAGTCCCTGATAAGCCACAGGCCAGGGTCTGGCCTGTGGGATTTAAAAATGAGAAAGTGTGCATTGAGAGGGAGATCGTTGGGTGTCATGGCTCCAAAACACCTAGAAATTTCTGTGAGAACATAAGAATGAACACCATAACTGTCCATGTTCTTGGTAATGTATGGAAGGCTGAAGGTACTGCAACCTCATCAGGCCACCCAGAAAGGCAAGTTTCTCTTAAGAATGTGATGAAAAAATTTTATGAATGGAACCTGGATCCAGGCTGTACAAGAAGCACACACTGTCCATATAGACTGAATTCATTTCCAGTGGGGGAAAAATTGCCTTAGTACACAGTGAAAAAATGTTTGGAGTAAGTTATGTATGGAGTAAAAACCAAATAGTTCTTCTAGGTCGGGGGCAATTTTTTTAAAAAAAGTGAGTCCCAAGAAGTTCAGAGATAAAACTCTTAAAAGGAGTCAGACAACCAGTGTGTATTCATCAGTCAATAAGGATGATGTTCAGGACAAAGACAGCAAATTCTTTTGCTTTGGTAAAAAAACATCTACAATGTAGGTTTTATATATCTATTAAGCACATTTATAAAAGTGAGTATATCTATGTTGCTGAAGGGCCTAATGCATCAACAGATTACGTCAGACTGAAAGTTTCTCCTCATACTGGCTGTAACTTAGACCCAGTCACCAAAAATTCTTTTTTTTTTTTTTCTGTTTCTACAACTTCATCTAAAATAATATGTAGAGCAGGTGACAATAGCCCTGACTTCACAGGCTTGCAGCCATCATTAAACAAGAGAACATGTGCTTAGTATAGTCAGTGACTCAATAATAATCTTAACAACTTCAGTGGGGAACAAGGTGGAAATGTAATTCAGGCTGATCCTAAACTCACTATGTAGCTCAGGCTGGTGACGAGCTAATGGCAGTCCTTCTACCATGGCGTACCAAATGCTGGGATTACAAGCGTGCACCACCTGCTACCAGGCCATTTTATGTGATGTCAGAGATTTAAACCAGAGCCATGGGTTTGATAGGCGATTACCTTAACCACTAACCTACACCTTCAGCCCAGAAACTTCTTATAAAATTGACATAGAGGCTTCTGCTTAGCCTACAAAAGAGACAATTAGCATAGAGCAAATATACTTACTGGTTTCCTTTTGATTAAAAAATATTTAGAACCATCTATAATTGCATGTTCTGTGTTCTGTCTCCGCCTTCAGTTCAATGAGTTGCTGTTGACAAACAACGAAAATTGGAGGCTAGGTGCGCAAACATACAGGTTGTGAACTGGGCGTTTCTTCCATATAAATTTGTTTGTTTTGGCCATATTAGTGATTCTCAGATTGCTCAGCTGTCAACAAATTGGCTAAGAAAAAGAACATTTTTATTAATAATAGTTTATTTGATCAGGATAGAATTTAGATTTGCATGTTGCTGTAAGTGGAAAGCATAGCTATTTCTAAGGTGAGCATAGTAATTCAAGTTGTGATGCACTGAGCTGAGAAAGTGAATGAGCGCTAGAGTTTAAGCCTCAAACCCACCCTCCATGTTTAATAGAACTTTGAGTTGACATGAAAATCTTATCTGATCATAATTTTTGATAATGAAATTAGATTTCAGAAAGCATATTTGTCTAAAGTTGATAAGAGTTGGAAGATATATTCAGATTTCTACCAAAGTTAATGCTTCTTAGTGCTATTACACACCCATGTGTATTAACACACACACACACACACACACACATTCACACACACACACACACACACACACCTTTAGACTTCATCAACAATAAAGTCATTTTTCCAAAGGCTCACTATAGAATTTTTTATTTTATATGTAATAATTAATAGCATGTAATTTACATTATATGTTCATTGTAATGAAGCACAAAATCTAGCATATTCAAACTCAAGGTACTATGGGGAAGGTAAAAATGATAAACTAAAGCAGCTATTTAAAATGGGAAACTAACACTAACTTTCTGACAGAATTCTTTTGTTCCTCCTTATTATTAAAAATACTATTTTAACAATTTGGATTTTCTTTTATAGCCAGGGATGGAAGCAATATTGACAGCTGCACTCAATTTATTGAGAAAATATAATCGAAGACATCCACATCTAGGAAAAGAAGTATTTTCAAAATAAAACCATTTTCTTTAAACATATTGATCCGTTTTATGTAAAGAAAATGTACAGGTGCATGAATTCAATTTTCTTTTAATTTTATTTTCTATCACCTCTTTTACTCTCTCCCTGCAAAAATAAATATTTTTTACATATGTCTCAAATGGATTTGAAGAATGAGAAAGAAAGTGATATACAGATTCAGTAAAGAAATTATTAAAATAGATTGTGACTGACAACTAAGGACAGGGGAACAATTTCTATACAGTATTTTATTGACAACTAGGACCTGAAAAAACACCAGTTAACTCATCTTTGAAAATTCTATATCCTATGTCATATTAAAAATGGTACACTTGTAAAACATAAAAAGTTCAATACTTCTACAGACAAGTAATTAATTCCAGATTATGAATGAGATTTGGATGCAAAAGGTGAAGAGTAAAGCCATTTCTTTATTTATGGATAAAATTTTCCAGAAATCTCAAATGGTGTTTAGAAGCTCAAACCATAATTTTGTTACATGTAGCCTTGATATTGTGCTTCTTTGTCTTCATAGATAACATATAAATAAGGTGTCCCACAGTCTCCCTACAAATACAGATATAAAGTGTGTGTATTAATATAAGTATGCATTCTCATGAAACATATGCAATTGCATATGCATGCACAAAAATGCATATGCTGTATTGTACATTACCAACTTTAATATGAATATACGTGTATGCATATATATGTGTGTACATATATGAACACATATATATCATACCTATATACACACATATACACATGAATACACATACAAATGTACACATAATATTTTACCTGTGTATATGATAATGGTGGTTCCATGAATTCAGAATAGAGCTGAAAATTTGTAATGTTTCGTGGTTGTATTGTTATCTTTTTATCTTTATGTACAAAAATAATTATCGAGTTACAATTACCTCACCATGCAGTGCAAAAGAATGCTGTGTAGTAGGAGCAAAAGATTATACAATGTAGACTAAGCTTTATTATCTAAAATTGTGGAAGTATACTCTATGATGTTCACATGATGGTGAAATTTCTTAATGATGTATTTTTCAGAATGATACATGCACACACACACACACACTTACACACACACACTCACTCACACACACACACACACAAACACACACACACTCATACAGACACAGGGGCAGACAGTTTGAAAAAAAACGAAAAGAATTCTGAGTGTCGTAGCCTTGGCTTGACGATTTAATTTGATGATGTTTTAGTCAATTTGGCAAGAGCTTTATAATTGTTAATGGAAAGTCTACCAATCCATTGAAGAATGAACAATAATTTTATCATGTGTAGGTCCAAGCTAAACATAATTTTATCACTTCATGCACATATGACTCTGCAAAGCTCAAATACAGATTTGTGGAATGTATTCACAAAGGTTAATTTTTTTGAGCAACCTTTGAATAAATGGCATTAAGAATTACCTACTCATCTCATCCTGAATGCAATATATTGATAGAATTATAACTTGTTTAATAATTTGTTGCTTGAATGCGATCATGTACAGATAGAACATCCCATTAAATGTTTGAAAAAATAAATATTTTTGAACATTAAAAAAACAAACATCTTACTAAGTTTTAAACTATTTGTTCCCTAACACTATCCAAGTCTTCCTTCTGAGGTGTAATGAGAATAATTTCTATATTGTACTGTAACTTTTCAATTTCTTTTGCCCTTACATATTTGCCATCATTGCAGAAACAGAAGAATTTTCTTCATCTATTGTCATTGAGATCTATTATAACAAAAACATTGACACATTTTGTCTTTTCATGTTCTTAAAATATTTCTATTAATGTATTACAGAGATAATATTCCTGAAAAAGATTATATTCAAGGCTTTGGTGTAGCGGCCTGATACTTAAGAAAGAAAAGTTTACCTTATTGATGTCAACAGTTTATAATTATATTTTCTGAGACTGTATCTTGCTAGGTGGTCCAGGCTGCTTGAGATCTCACTATGTAGCCCAGGCTGGTCTTGAATTATTATGATTTGAATCTGGATGTCCCCCCGAAACCTCATGTGTTTGAATGTGATGAGATATTTATGAAGCTGTGTGCTATTGAAAGGTGGGAGGTGGCTGGAAGAAGCAGACACATGCAGCTCAGCCCAGAAGGGACAGATCACTGGGGGACAGGACCTGGTAAAGTATAAGTTGGTTCTGCCTTCCATCCCTCACTCAATTTCTTGCCCATGATGCCTTGAAGAACTTCTCCACCTCTGCAGAACCATGTGGTTCCACCATTGCCAACTGCTTGTGAATGAATTGCATGTAACCTTCTGAAACTATGAGCTAAAATAAAATTTTTCTCCCCTAACTTTTGGATGTAGGTGTTGATTCAGACTGAAAACAAAGTAACTTTAAAAAAAAAAGTAATAGCAATTATTCTCTCTCAGCCCCCAAGTCCTGGGGTTATAGGCATGTACCATGATGCCAGGCTTATGTGGTGCTGGAGAATCAAATCCAAGGCCTTGTGCTTGCTAAGCAAGAGCTAACACCACTGAGCTACATCTCAGCCCCATCATTCCTTATAACGAGCAAAATGTTTGAGATCTTGTAGTAAACCAGTTAATGGAAGTAGTTAAGAGAAAAACCGCAAGTCCAAGCAGTCCAGAGTAATGGCAGACACAGAGGATGTACAGACCCGAAGACTGGAGCCCATCGGCCCATGCCCAACAATGGCTGTGCAGGCCAGGAGGAGCAAGCTCTTTGCAGATTGCCAAAAAAGAATGAAGGCTGAGAAGTTCACCTCCCCATCCCCATCTTGAGCCTGATGCCAAGACAGCCCACTCTTCAAAGAAAACTTAGGGAATTTTGAAAAGGTTGCTTATAAATTTGAAAGTCATCCATTACCTAAATTAAACAACCATCTACTATAAGTGATATGGACATGTAAGACACAAGTTCTTTTAGCAGAAAACAGTCTCCCCCCTATGCCTCTGAGCTTAGCTGTTTTTTACACGGGAAAAAAATAACTTATGGAGGTACTGGGATTAACATAAGGGTATTATAGTACTGATCTACTATAGTTCTTTTATTTATTTACATTTTTTCCCCTTGAGACAGGCTCTAGTTAGGTTGCCAGGAAGAACTTGAGTAAATGATGTTCCTGCCTCGTCCTCCCTCAATACTGGGATTACACACACGTACATCACTGCTCCTATTTAGGCCTAAGAACTTTTAAGTTTATGCTAATTAAGTAAAAACAGTACAGTATATTATTTAATATCAAATATAGATAATTTTGATTATGCTAATCACCCTGTGTGTTGACTTAAATATGAAGCATTAAATTCTCATAAACTTTTCCAAAAAATATGTCAAAATTATACAGACATCAGAACTAATCTAAAAATAGACTTGCTTTCTAAAATTTTCGCTGAAGCAGTTAAAACAGATATGATCAAATCAACTGTGTCAAATTGAAGGCACCTGTGCTAGGCTGAAATCTTCCCCCCACTGCCACTTTTCACATACCACCACATAAAATCTGTGCCTTTTACTTCTTACAGCAAATAAAGACTTTGAAAATGAGATTCATTAAGGGTTTTGAGATGATGAGATTATTTTAGATTATCCAGACGGGCCCTAAATACTATAATCAATGTCTTTAAATGAAAGAAACAGAGGGAATTTTTTCCATTTTATTAATATGTATATATGCGATACATAATGTTTGCACTGAACTTGAGTATATTGTGAGATTTGATGATGTCAGAAGAGAAATCACTTCACTGACGAGGCAGAGACTAGAGACATGTGACCAGAAGTCAAGCAATAGCAGCAGCCACCAGAAGCTGGAGGACTGCATGATCTCCTCGAGTTTCTGAAGAGAACCCTACGAACACTTCCACATCAATCTCTTGGGACAGACTTCTGATGCCCAGCTTCCAGAATTTCTAGACAATAAATATATGTTATTCAAAGCCCACAAATCTCTGCTTTTATGTTGTACAGTAACAGAAAATAAATACAGTGCTCACAAGTTGAAAATATTTATGGACTTATTTGAAGAAATGATATTCTGTTAATTTTCACATTTTTACTCTGTTTTCTATTGTGAGACATTAGAGGAGGCAGAAGATTTTAGCGTAATTTAGCATCCAGGGTTGGGATCTCTAAGTTTGCCTATAGTTTTATTGTAACATCGTTAGCTATAGAATATAATCTTTTCATAATATACGTAGATCAGTGGTAGAGCCAATATTTATCACGAGTGAAGCTCTAGATGAATCTCTGCACCACACAAAAGTTGTATAGTTTTATGTGTATTTCATAGAGTGAACCAATGTTATTATAAAACTGATGACCCATTTAATCAGAAGATTCTTTGCAGCCTTGATCTGATTTGATTTCATGTAATTTCCATCAAGTGCTCCTAATACTGAGAGGATGGCATTTTTGAAATTAAAAATTATATGTTTCAGAAAATAAACAGACAGCAATGTCAGCTGTAGAAGAGAAGGTTATCTTCCTTTTTGATGAAAGAATTCTCTCCCCTAGGTGCCTAACACCTCAGCCCAGCAACTCCAAGGAGGGGTCCTGGATCGTGGGTGCCAACCACGGGGAAGGGAAGGTTCATCAAAGACTGGGCCTCCTCTCCCTTCAAGGCAAGGTTATGGACAAGCAATGCTAACTAACAAGACGGTCCCATCGTTGACAGAATTCCTTTTTATTATCTTTCAGATAATAAATGACCTCTATAAAATGATCTCTATACATGATTTCTATAGAAGTCAGTTCTAATAAATCCAGAAAAAATGTAAAAAAACTATATTGATAACAGACTTGTTCTTCATACTCTGCTAATACTGAACAGTAACAGCATTCTCAATGTTGATTCCTTTGATATAAAGAGGGAGTACAAGTTTCACAGTATTTGTCGACATTCGGACAGAAAGGGCAGGCCTTTAATTTCGGCAGTCTAGGAGAGTGAGGCAGGAGGATAGCAGGTTTGAGACCAGACCGGACAACATATTGACTTAGCAGCACCCTGACTCACTAGACACAGTGGAATACTATGCAGAACTAAAGAAAGACAGAAATAAAGGATTTGAAAGAAATTGGACCCATTTTTAGTCAATAATGTGAAATAGACAAAACACATGAGACTATCAGTGGGTGTCCCTCCTATAAAATTCACAGAAATAATTTCACAAAGACGCCCCAACATGAGAGGCAGAGTAGGAAGAAGGGAGGCAGACTTATAGGAAAGGGATGAGTCTCCGAGAGTGGGATGGGGTGAAAGAAAGCATAAGGCAAGAGTAAGAGGCCAAAATTGGTGGAAATGGGCATTGATCGTCCAAGCCATAAGTTTCCAATACACTAATGAATCTGTACTTCATGTGTATAAAAATTAAAAATTATAAAACCCCGTATGAAGAGTCAAAGAGAAAAGAAAAATAAAATCTCACTTTTGTACTTTCCTTGTCTACCGTTCAATATACTTTTTCCCACTATTTTTTATTAATATATGTATGTAATACATAGAGTTTACAATGAATTTGGGTATTTTGTGCACATATGTATCATATCAACTTTACAATCCCTTCCCATTTTTGGCCCTCCCACCACCTCTCTATCCCTTCACCCAACTCCTGCTATCACTTCATGTTGTTCTATAGAATGTCTGTGTTCTGGGTTTTCCAAGTCAGAGATACTATACAGTACTTAACGTATTAATCTTCCGCACCTAAATCATTTCACTTAAGTCACCACTCTAACTCATGTACGTATGTCCCTTAGGTCTTTGAATACACATTTCATTTTTTTAATCTTATATACTGTAGTTCAAGTTCTTTCTAATTATTTGGAACTTTGTAATTTAATTAATATCACATAGCTAAGATTCATCTCTTGTGGTCTTACATTAAAGATTATTTAACTTGTCTTCTGGAAAATTTCATCGTATTTATATGATGGGGTCTTCCTCTAGTTTCTTCTTAATGCTTATGTATGTTGAATATGAGTTCACATTTTTGTTATTATATTTTTTAAAGCTCTTTTTAGGATTCCTGAGGAAGAATGGCTCTTTTCCTATGTCTTTTTCCTTTAATAATAACTTTCTCCATAACAAGTTTCCAATATATATATATATTCTACCATGAGCTTATTTTTTACACTAAATATTCTTGGTGAACAGTTTTGTATGTGACATAGAAATCTGTATTCCTCTTTTCCTACAGACACAAATACTTTCTTTCCTTCGCTGAAGTCTTTCCTTTTCTTTACCACATGTGAGAGTCACCTTCGTGGAACTTCAAATTTCCAACGTGGCAGGAATTCCTTTGGGCCCTTCATCCTATCTCGCTGGCTTCTCTATCAGTACTACTTTCTTCTCATGTCTCTTAAGTTTTAACATTTAGGAATATATCCTATTATAGGAATTTCTTGTCCTAATATTCTTCCTTCCCCTTTCAATGCAAAAAGAATATTTGATCCCATAGCTCTACTCTTTGGACTGATTCTGTAATGAATTCTAATAAATAAAAATGTATTTCAAGTCAAATACGTCACTTCAATGCCCACTCTCCCATCGCTTTTCCCTTTGGGTGATGTCTAATTAGATGGACTTTAGGCAGATATTGTGATGGAGGCTGGCAGCCTGTGTCGGTAAGTGGGTTTGTGGCCCATATTATCCCATGGGATGTGCAAGACGAACAGAAGTGCATTTTGCCTGCACGAGCTATCTGTGGCTTGGAGCTGCTTGTTGGCATATTCTATGAGATATTTTATACTGCAAGTTTGAATTGTTAAACTTTTAACAAGTTAAAAACCAACATTTGAAGCAGTAATGAGATAAATATACCATCATACTGTTGCTAACATATCAATTAGTATGCAGAATTTCCTTCTTCTTCTGGTATGCGGTATTTCTATATGATGCTGTAAGTTGTTTTCTGTGTTAAAGTGTTGGTAGGGCCTCCCTACCAAGTGGGCTCAAGTGGAAAGAATTTTTTTTTGAGAATAACAAAAGGGAACACAAGACAGCAGATGGGGAAAGTGAGGATCTGATAATTGTATATAAAGTAACAGAAAGTTTCTAGTCTGAGAAGAGTTTGCTTTCCAGAATTATAAAATTGAATCCCCAAGAATATATTGGCTTTATCCATATGCAAGAAATTACAAAAATTAGGAAAAAAAGAGCACAAGGAACATTATAGGGAGTGGGAGATTACCATGTGTCACACAGAAAGGACTAGAGAACAGTAGTACACCAAGTTACACCGTACATATTGGTTAATATAGTTTTGTTTTTTCTGTAAAAAATTACTTATAAAAATAAGGATGGCATTGAACCAGAACCTAGAAGATGTATTTTGAGATTAACGGGAGGAGAAAAATACAGAGAAGAAAAAAAAGAAATGAATCTGATTTGTGCCATTGAGTGGAAAAAGAAAAAAAATCACGATTGATATAAAATTGCTATTTTTGCCACTGAATTGCTAAAAGATGAGTAATGACAGTATGTAAGTATTTGGTCTTCAAATTGAATCTTTACAGACTTCTGAATAACTTCGATATTGTAACTACTGACAAAATTCACTTGCGTAAGAAAATGCTCTAATTTCACAACAAGGAAAACATTTTATTTGCTTTGTGTTAAACTCTTTACACTAAGCTGAAACTTTTCTGTATTTTAGGACTCATATAAGAATCCTGCTGCCATAACACTTGCCTGCAGCTACATATTTAAGTTATCACTCTAAAGATTGATTTAAATTGAGTATAATTATATGCCTAGAATCTTAAAAATTACCCTTATTTAATCATTAATTTTCAAAACCATAATTACCCACAATAAATTTAGTTGGTGATCTCGAATTAGTGTCTATTAAAATCTATATGCTGTTTAATTTAGCCTGACTAGGAAAGAAACACATTCGTAGTCGCGAAGACAGTGAGCAATTTGGTGAATTTGAGATGGAATCTCTTAGCTTTTACAGCTGGAAGATGTGCTTCAGACACCCACATTAAAATGGTGCCAAAGTTCTCCCAGTCACACATTAGCATGGCACTTAAAGAAAAAAAATCTAAATGA
The DNA here is from genome assembly GCA_004027205.1 of Ctenodactylus gundi. NCBI lineage: Eukaryota > Metazoa > Chordata > Mammalia > Rodentia > Ctenodactylidae > Ctenodactylus > Ctenodactylus gundi. The sequence continues at coordinate 133,977 of PVKB01004471.1, forward strand.
GTCTCTCCTTTTTTTCTACACAACTGAAAAAATGAAGTTTGAAAAAACACTGTTAGCAAGTATGCAGAAAAATCAAGCACTGTTGCACATTTTGTGGTATTAAGTAGAACAATTTTTGAGGGCTATTAAATAATGTATTTCAAAAATTTAAATAATCCAATGACTGACTAGTAGTTTCATCTCCAGGTTTTAATCTAAGAGATTTTTTTCTAATGATCAAGTGTATGTACAAGATTCACCTTCAGCAACGTGAATAATAATTTCCTCAAAGGTACTGAGAGATCCTAGCAAATCTTACTCTTTGGTCATGGAAAAATATCCAAACACCGATATGCATTGATAAGTACAATCTCCACAAATATGACTTACAGTATGCAGGGCGTGTATTGCTTCATCTGTGTATTTTAAAGATGTAATTTTGTGTATGCATTTTAATTCCACACTTATGTGGGTTTTTTTTGCATCTGTGGACCATGTAGAGATATTCAGCAACAATTTGTAGTGATGGTTGATGCTGGTCATGAAGAGTCAGAATTCAGAGAAGGAGGTAACATAATTTTTAAACATCATATGTATTAGTTTTTATCTACAAATTTTTATGCAAATGAAAGATTGGCCACTTTTCGGTCTGAAATATGTAGCATGAGTATAATGATTTTCCAATATACTCTTGTAAGTCCTGCAAAGATCCTCTGTCCCTGTCATACCAGTTCCATCTAGTTTTCAATGACTGAACAGTGACCTCAATTCCAGAGTAAATATCAGAGCAAAGTCTGATATAAAGAAGAAGCACTGGTTCTTTACAGATAGTTAGTTTTTATGTATGTAATTTTCCAAGTTATTCTAGGCAAGTAATCAACTTTTATTATTTTTTTTTTATTTTTTAACCATTACATAAATATGTTCACTGTAGGACTCATCATCCCTTCCCAACTCTTTCCAGGTACGTGATCATCTACCATTGGTCTACGTTCCATGGCTTATTTCTTTTCATTCTGCAAGGACAACATGAAAGGTTTTTCCCAAACACTATTACAGCCAGGAATGAATGCCGTGAGACTGGAAGCCTGCCCCATGCTGTAAGAATAAGATCGTATCATTAAATCAGGCTCTCAGGTATTTGCCAACCTGGGTAATGATGTCTCTCTGGGATACCTGCCCTTCTGGCAGCCTCCCATCCAGGCCCTAGTCAGCAACCGCAATTAGTGTGAAGTGGACTCAGAGAGCCAAGTCTGCAGAAACGGAAGCAGAGGAAACGCAGGCAAGTCTGAAGCGCGACTCAGCAAGCAGTCGCGATCCTCAAGGCAAAAATCGCTCCACTCCTAAGAAGAAATAAAGCAGCGAGAGATTGACTGGCACACTAGATTTCCTGGGCAGGTACGCCTGATCGCCCTGTCACCCTTTGAACCATCGCAGGACGTCCCCGGTGTGATCTCCCCCTCCCACAGAGTGCTGGGCACATTTCCCCAGGCACACTTGGCAGAAAGAAGTGACACAGAGGGAAGGGCTCGTGTTGAGGATAATCAGGAGTGGGTCTGTCCTTTACTGAAGACTGCATGACACGTGGAATAAATACAGAGCACAGAACAAAATGTAAGAGTTGTTTGAGGAAATGTGTACAGCTAGATCAGATGGAAGATAACTTAAAAACCTAAACACAGTCAGAAGAGGTTTCTGATCAGTATATTGTGTTGTCTTTAATATGTCATTCATGCTGGCAGTCATCTTCCAGTAAATCCCGTGCAAATGTGTGCCCTAACGTATTAGTTCCCTAACGTATTGGTTGTTGCGCTGCGTAAGTTTGATCATGTCCTTTACCGTTGTACTCTCAGTGCGTCAACCACAGTGACCTGACAACGACCGATGTGGAAGCCACCGTTGGGTGGGCAAGGTTAGTACGATTTATCAATCGATTATCAGTCTCTACTATGCCTAGGGCTTTGGCCCACTTGGAGCTATGAAATGGTGTAGTTATTTTCTGATTTACCTGTGGAAATTGGTTGATCCACCCTCCTATTTATGGTAACATCATCTAAAGTGCGAGCACAACGCAGCAAGATGCTGATCTCATCTGCATGCCTCTGTTTCTTCTCAGGAACTTCCCACGGGTCGTAGAGCTTCACGTAGGCACCACAATTGCATTGTCCATTGATAGCTACTTCGCATTTAACTCTCTTGATCCCTCCTGAACTAAATACGTAGATGTGACTATTCCGGGTCACATGTGCTTTTAAGTTCTGGTTAAGTTAGTTCCCGAATGAATGCAAATACCTTTTGTTTCTTGTAACATAAGGACCATTATTGAAACTCTTTAAATGTACAGACACCAAAACCATCAGTGAAAAAAAAAAAAATCTTGTCAAAGTGGGCTTACAGGTGGACATTCTACTTACTCTCTCATGCATTTAATTGAATTCCGTGCAATTTCGTGTGCATTATAATAGACTTCTTTTACACCATCAGGAAACAAGTTTTAAAACATGTGCCGTGCATTAAACATCACATAAATATTCAGCGAGGAAAAGGAAAACAGTTCTAAAGAAGTATAGTAATTTTACAGTCTCTGATTTCTAATAAATTTTTACAGCAATCCTAAACTGCATTAGCAAGTCTCAGTGTATTGTCAGGCTTCTGCACAATATCCCTCAGTGACACGTCAAATCTATACCCCAGCAGCTGAACTCTTAAAGCTGTCCTCATTGGCAAGAATCCTGTCAGATTAAATTGCTAGCTCTTGTCAAGTAACGATATATGATCTGATCCCATTCTCTTGTCAATGACATGTGCTGTCCTTTCACTGTGGCTGGTTTCTAAATTCCTGGGACAAGCCAACAACCACAGATTTGGAGAATGTAAAGGGAATTTATTGACCTTTCAAAGTGATGGTTCTCTTCTGAATGAAATATCTCATCATTTTAACAATATGACACTTATTTCTATGTTCTTACTGTATTTCATTTATCAACACATTTACAAGGTAACTTACGATATTGAACATTATTTTCTGCCTTTCTACATTATCTTGTCATTTCCAGGCTTAAATATCAGGAATGTGTATCTGTCAAGAAAAGATTTTTATTTCAGGTATACAGAATATTATAGATATAGAGAAGCTAATGGGGTCTTTTTGGTGCTTTTTGATTTTGTTAAAACAGCAGCATGTCAAACTTATTTTAATAAAAATAAATTGTATTCTTCCTATAAGGCACATCATTTGCTCTCCTTCAGAAATTATTATGTATGTCCAAAGCCAGGATCAGATATGGCTTTAGGACTTTCCAATTCAATTGATGGTATCCATTTTCTTTAAAAAATAATTAGTCAAATATATACTATGATTGTAAAGAGGACGATGACTCTGAAGAATCCAGTTCTCCAGCTAGAATATTTTATATGCCTCATCATATTTTCAAAAAGTAGTTCTGTTCAACAGTTGAAGTAGTTTTGTGGTATGGCAATAATCATTTACCCCTGTATGTCCAGACTATCAATGACAGCTTAACTAGGAAGAAAAACCATTGTTCTGTGGAGATAGTATGAGATCATGTGGGCAGGTAGATATTTTCTTTGTAAAAATTGAACTGCACACCCAAAATATCATTAAAGCAGTCCACTCTGATTTTTCTATCCAATTAATACATTCTACTTACTTTATTTTTATTTAATTATCTGAATAAAACTTAAGGTTTATAATTTGCACTGATACTATATTATTTCTAATTTGTATAATTAAAAAATTGCTTAAATTTGAAGAAGTACTCAAGATGCAGGCAGCCCTAGTTTCTAAATGGAACTGACATTCTGTTAAAACATATGTGTTAAGGACTTAAACAAGTCATTACTCTCCTTGTTTCTACAAAGGACTTTTTAAGAAGTCTAAAGTACTTATATTAATCTTATCTAAAAAGAGGGTAAAGTGATATATCAGAAAACCAATGCAACAACAGATTAATGCTACTGTATTAAAATCCTATTTACATAAAATTAACATAAATATGAGTTAGTGTGCCATATGCCACAGCATCTGCTCCTTACTGTATTAATAACAAGGCTATCCCCTATAGGGAATTTAAAATTAATACACATTCAAATCACACACACTCACACATATATGTGCATGGTTTTCTGACAATGTAATATATATGAAATTCTGCTAGGCTAGTTCATACTATGGTGGTTAGGCTGGAATATGACCCTGGTTTCTAATAGGTGAGTTTTTAGTTGTTTCACATTCTTCCTTAGAAGACTATTTAATTTATATTAAGTTAAATAAACTATTTTATATAATTACTACATTTAGTTCCCAGTCACTTTTTCCACCAGCTTCTTCTGAGGTCCAGAGAGTCCATGAGGAAAAGTTCATCATATGGGAAAATATAAAACAATAAAATGGTTCACTTTCTCCTGCTGATTCGTGGTTAGGTTTGGTTTCCCAAAACAAGCATCTAAGTTATCTTGCAGCTTTTCCTTATTGATTCTAAGGTAATAAGTAAAGTAACTTGCTTGAATAAAGTGAGCAAGAATGCCAAGTATAAAAGGAGATTAGGTAACAAGATGAATGATTAAATATAAAGAAATTATTAAACTAAAACACACTGTCATCAGTATCCCCACACTCACACCTTGCTTTGAACACACATATCCCATTGGCTTGCCACATTTTGAGGAAGTTCTAAACTTTCTCTTTCCTTGGTGTTTTTAGGAGATGTGATCAAAAATTTAGTGAATGCGGCTGCTGAGTGCCATCCCAGAGATAAGCAGGCTCATGAAAACATTCAGATGCACCGTCTTCCACCTATTAACTGGATCTGCCACTGTGAATTGTGGCACATCCTCAGAACAAAAGTCACCATAAAAAGCTAGCATCTTGAGTGTATTCATGACGCCAAGGCAGCACAACTACAGACATTCAGAAAAGGACTTCTGGAACTGCTTCCGAAAGTTGAAACAAGTCGGCCTGCAGTGTGTTCCAAGCACAAAGAAATGTTGATATTTAAGAGCTGTTTGATGACAATGTTGCTTTTACTGCAATAATGTTTTCAAGTGCACACTGTATTTTTAATCGCATGTGATATACTGAAGAAGAAAGGCTCTGCTTTATTCAACACCTTAAATTCGATATAGCTTGATGGTTGTTTTCATCTCCATTTTTCGTGACTTAATGCCACTTCTGAATGGCGTTCTTGCGAGTTTTGGTCATATAATTTTTTCACAAAAAACTCTAGTGTAAATATTTAAAATGCTAGATGCACCTTTACTTATTATGGTTATAGTTATTTTTGCTTATTGTGTTTTATGGGTGCAATTGAAAATCAAGGTTGATAATATGAGCATAGTTATTCATGCCTCACATGAAATAAAGTTAGAAACCATTTATTCTTCCAATAATTGCTCAATTGTTGTATTAGCTATTTTTCATATATAGCTATACAAAAGAAAAATAGAGAATAAATAGACCAAATGAAAAATAATGCTTTCTTAAAAGGAAAGATAAATGGTTTTCCTAGGAATGTTAGCTAGTTACAAATACAGTATATTTACATGTGATATATGCATATATTTAACCATATGCATATATTTACCCATATGCGTATATATAATATGTATGCATATATATATGTCCATATCTGCATATACATGTGTACAAACATGGATATGGATACAGACATAATCCTTATTTCACAGTCACTTCTTTGTTTCCTGAAGTTGGTAACTGACGAATAGTAGCCCATACTCCCTTCAGACCCTTTTCTGTAACACTGTGACATCTGTAATCTGTGATCCCCTTCTCCAAAACCCACACATCTGGTCACTGAGAAAACTTCAATAGTTCTGAGGCGTTTTAAATACTTTGAAGTCTCTCCTCAAAGGCCAGAGTAAGGATCATGATTCATGTAAAATGCGGACATTCATTGCCCCAAATGTTCAGCCAGCAAGCATTTGCATTGTATGTCTACTCTTCATAAATATTGATCCGCAAGTCGTGACACACAGGGAAAGATTCACGAGGTCATATTTCATTTTCTTCTATGTCCTGTATATTTTGATTTATGTAGTTATAAAGTTCGCACTCAAATTGTACCCTTTTTGCTCTAGAAGGTGTTTTTGGCAATGCAGCATCAGCAGTAATTTGCTAGCATCTTGGACTCCAATCTACACTGTAGGACTCTAACAAAATACCTGGGATAATTAATTTATAAAAAGAAAAGTTTCATCTTCATTGACAGTATTAGAGATTCCAAACCCTGATCAATTGGCCTAGTTGCTTTGGGCATGTGGTCAGACAGTAAAATGTGGAGAGAGTGCATGGTTACATGAAAGAGCTTTTTTTTTTTTTTTTTTTTTTTTTTTTTTTTTTTTTTTTTTTTTTTTTTTTTTTTTTTTCTTA